>BSSO01001456.1:0-23524 GCA_030267885.1 Mesembryanthemum crystallinum
CTACAAGTCATGGTCAATGAAAGGGACTAGAGTTGTAATGTCGCTTTCGCAAGAGTTGTTCCTTGTTTGATGTGTTGGGGTTGAATCTCTTACTTGATGGACGTACATGGGCTGACAAAATGAAGACCAAGTCTTCCTTAATCCCTCCAAATAGCTGAGATTGCAATTGGTGGCCATCTCTTTCATGAAAGTGACATAAGCTTGAAGAAGTGCTGATTTCGTCCAAAGCTGGACAGCTTGTGGGAAAAACCAATTCTCATAACTTTATTGAATTTAAACCTACTTTCTGGCTCCCATACCTTCAAGTTGACACCATAAGGTGTCCAAGTAAGTAGGGCACGACCTAAGGAAGGCCCAAGAACAAGATTAAATGAGGTGTTGAAAACCGGGTAGTTGCTGGACATGAACTGGTCTATTTGAGCTTGATTGAGTGCCTTGTGCTCAAATGTAACCATGGGCTTCTCTTGATAATTTAAGGACTTGTCCCCATCTTCTTGATCATGTATAAGTAGCTTGAGGCCTGCCCCTGCATCACTCGTGCACGCCACACCTCCTTCAAGAACTTGTTCCAAAATATGGAATCAGCTGGATCCCTCGAAACAAGTGGACCATCATAATCGGGGATCAACTGTCGCATCACTCTCTCCCTTAACAACCACTCAAAACCAAAAGGATGCACCAACAGCACCCTCTGCTGGTCGCTTTCAGTCGAGGCCATTGACGTGCTAACACCTCTCAAATGCCTCTCCCAAGGAAACCAAGTGACCAACACCAAAGAGGTTAAAACTCTAAGCAAAACAATGAAAGCATTACAAAGGCCCTCAACCTCACCTGATCAGGTCGCAAGTCAGCCAAGGCATTCCGAATCTCACTTAGGCGCCAACATCGCTCAAGACAGGCACTCCAGGAGCGGGTAGCCGGAATCCCAGCCCGATCAACACAAGGCGCGGGGGCCAAATGGCGAAAGTGCTCATATAGCCAAATTTGAAATGTGCACACCACGTGTTAAGCAAACAAGAAAAGCAAGACAACACAAAAAGACACTCAAAACAAACACATACC
The DNA here is from genome assembly GCA_030267885.1 of Mesembryanthemum crystallinum. Lineage (NCBI taxonomy): Eukaryota > Viridiplantae > Streptophyta > Magnoliopsida > Caryophyllales > Aizoaceae > Mesembryanthemum > Mesembryanthemum crystallinum. Next base: position 1,063 of record BSSO01001456.1, read on the forward strand.
TCAAAGATCAGGACTCTTGCGAGGCCACCTGCCCAACCGACTCATTAGCCGGTGGAACTACACTCCCCTCATCCCTCTCAACCGAGGGCTGATCCCGCATAGGCTTCCCCTCGGCTTTTCGACCCTTCTCTGCACTAGGCCGTCTGCAACACGACCTCAAGCCCCGCATCAGCATGCGCCAGGACGGCGTTCCCCAATCATAAGTCGCTATGCTCGCAAAATCCTTGCGCAGGTGCGTGAGGTAGAAAAGATGCAACGTCGAACCCTTGTCGGAAAACACCGTGGCACCTAACAGATACGCAATGAAGACGTGGGCTAACTGCTCGACGCTCATGTCCCTTGATTCTGGGGAGGTAAAAATGTCGGCCACTCACGGAAGGGACACCTTCGGGAGATCTCCGAATAACCTATGAAAAGGCAGCACCTCCTCGGGACTCAATATAACTCCAAAATCAAGCTGCCGACCCCTACACGGGAGCCCTGAAATAACCGAACACTCAAAAGGAGTAATCGTCATCTCACCCACCGGGAGGTGGAAGGTGTTCGTGGTATCCCAGAAACGCTCGGCAAGCGCCGTCGGGATAGCTTGAGACCCCGCACCCAAGATGGATACCGTCTCCACCAAACCCCCGAAACCGGCCAACATCACCAAGTCGCGACTCTCCTCCCATAGCAGGGCATAAGCCATCGCCACCTCACTAGCACAACCATGGGTCTAATACCGATGGTCAACATCCTACAAAAAGGCAAAACACAAGACAACATCACTCATTATGACACACAAAGCAACAGCAAATCCTACACACTGGATTTTTATCGGCAAGCAGCAAATCCTAAACACTGGATTTTTATCGGCAAGCAGCAAATCCTAAACATTGGATTTTACGCTATCAATCAGCAGACCCAAAACAGGGGGCTATTTCCGACAAAACAACGAGTTTTAATCGTCAATGAAGCAATAAAAAACTTACATTCACGTGACTCCCGCGTGCCGAAAGGTGCTCATCAGGCTCCACCAACAAGTCACTAGGGTCCCACTTAATCTTCGGGTGTGGGTCGTACTTGCAAAAGTTCTTATTAGGAAGAGGAACCTTCTCTCCTTTTGGAGCTGTCGGCAACCTCCCGACCGGAAACGCCCAGAAAAAAACGTCTCTCTCCTCGGTAGCGTGCCTTCTCTTGCCGCGAGAATCCATACCTGAAAAAGGCCTCAAACAGTTAAAAAATCCGCTTTTCACGCCAAATTGGAAAATTCACAATTAAGATCCGAAATGCTTAGTTCACACCAAACTAAGGCACTTAGCCGGTTCAGTTCGAAAAGTCAGAGTCTCAGCAGCACAATGGCACAACGACAGCTATCCCAACGTTTCAAACATACTAGTAACCACCATACGAGAACAACAAGCTCCATGCAAAGCCACGTCCAAATTTTGGACCCATTTTCGGAGAAATTCAACAGAATGTCGAAATTACCAGTTCATGCAATTAAATGGTTCCTAAACATATTACAAGCATCAACAAGCAAGAAACAAGCACCAAAGCAAGCACAATCAACAATGGTGACTCCAAAACACCATTTTCTCTCTCCTCAAAAACTCAAAATTCAAACTTGCGGTTCACACCAAACCAACGAGTTTCCTAGCACCATTGAGCATCTACAACACACAAGTCACCAAAATCCTAGCTCAAACGGCACTACACAAGCTAGAATTTGGGTCTTTTCACTCAAAGAACCCACAAATATTCAACATGCAAAACTCAACGAAAATCAACAAAACAAGTTGAGAATCACTTACCAAATGTGTAATGTGGTTGAATTGAGGCAAAATCCAAGAAAAATGGAGCAAAAACCGACCTTGGAGTGTTTTCTAGAGAGAGAAAGGAGGCCGAAAATGGAGGTTTTCCGCCTCCCCAAGCTCACCTGTGCATTTTGAACGGATGGCTTTTCGGCCACCAAACCGGTCGGGCAGACTAGGTGACCGGTCTGGCAGACCGGGCAACCGGTCTCCCGACCGCTGGCCCAGTCTCGCCGGCCGCGGACCGATCTGGCCCGATTCGCCTCCCCAGCTTCTTTTTGCGTGCAAAATTTGTTCTCCCGCGCAAATTTTCGACAGTTGGTTCTCTCTAACTGACATTCGCGCTAGTTTTGAACCACACCAGTACAAAATTCATTAGTTGCAACCACGCCACGACAGGTAAAATTCCTTATTTTGGACTCATTTTCGTCCCAAAAATCACCATAACTCTTTTGACATCTAAAAGCATTTTTTTCTAACACTATCACGAAGTTTTTCGAAAAGCACGATTGACTCGACATTTAAAACCTTTTTGCATTCCATTACGGAATTTTACAAAAAGCCCGATTGACTCGGCATATTCAAAATCTTTTGGCATTCCATTACGGAATTTTACAAAACGCCCTATTGACTCGGCATATTCAAAATCTTTTCACATTCTATCTCGAAATTTTACAAAAAGCCCAATTGACTCGGCATTCAAAAATTTTTTGCATTCCATTTTGGAATTTTACGAAAAAACAAATTGACTCGCCATTTACAAAATCTTTCTGCATTCCATTTCGGGATTTTACAAAAAACCTAATTGACTCGGAATCTACAAAATCTTTTCTGCATCCACAGGGTTTTGCACCAAGCCGGATTCAACTCGACAATTAAAATTTTCCGACCTTGACTCAACGCAAATTTTTACAAAACACCTTTTTTGCAGTTCGAAGAAACGACAGCCCATTCGTTTCCCTCATTCAACAGCCACTCATTCGCCTTAACACACATTAAACCCGATTTTACTCGGTAGCAAGCAGGCAATTTAGCAGTACGAGAAAACAAAATACAATTTGTTCCTCTCGTGCAACAGGTGGCTACCCACCTATACACATGTCCCTCCCCAAGACTAGTCAGACCTCGCCATCCCAGGCGGCTCCGGACTACTTTGACCCTCGCTCTTCCCAGAGCTCGGTCAAAGTCGGGGCTTCCGTAGACACCCCTTCCGGTGTCTCTTAAATCCTCCACCGCCCGATGACGACCAACATGGCACACTCGAAAATGACGGGTTCCTCTCCTCAAGTGAAAACCCCAGGAAGACAAAACACAACTCTCACCCTCACCCTCTAGCCCTCGCTCTAAGCTTTCCGTAACTTTAAACGGCTCCTCAATCGGAGTCCCGGATCAAAAGTTATGGGCGTATTTGTATTTTGGCACAAAACCGAGCATGGAGCGGGAAACAGTTCAAGTATCCGCCCATATTCCCCCGGGAATCTCAAATGGACCCGGATCCATGGATACATACCATATTGGGATTTTTAAATACAGCCTACATTTCAGTTCTCGACCAATCAGAATTCAATCGTACAACAAAATTCCCAGACCGCCCCAAATTAGCTCAGACCGCTGGGCCGGTCTGGCAGACCGGTCTGGCGGTGGGAGCTGGTGGTCCCATGCCATTTTCTTCGTATCTTTCCGCACATTTGCACCTATAAATACACCCCAAACTCCTCCATTTTGGGGGAGACCCTTTTGGGAGAAAAAGGAGAGCACATTTGGAAACTCAAGACCCCTTTTTAAGAGAATGAACATCTCTTTAAAAGAACAATTCTTGAGAACACCATTGTGATCGGCTAGAAAACCAAAAAATAACCCACAAAAGCACCCCTTACACCACAAGGCAACCCACAAAACACGACATCAAACAAACCGCAAAAGCCGTCAACTTGGGGTTACTAGTTTGAGGAAGATCTGAACAAGGGAGCTCCGATCCAAGGTAGCCATCCCGAGGACGATCAACAAAAAGGGTTATTTCTTTGTGTGTTTATGTTCTTGCGTGCAAATTGAATCTTTCCCGAATTGAATCTTCATGCACACTCGACTAAACATCACCTGAAACCTAGCATGCTCACATAATTAGTATTTTTGCATGAAATCTTAATATTTGTCAAAGTGATCACCTTACCAAAAATAGCTTGCATCCCACATAGTTAATGCATAGTTAAGGGCAAATAAAATAGTGTGACACATATCATGTGAATAAATAGCATAGATTGCATTATCTCGAATAATCCATCTGAATAAGTCCTACATTCCCGAACTCAGTATCTCTCTTCCTTGGGCATTGAAGTCACGACTTGGCATGGTCATGGTGTCTTCTTAGATATCTGTGGTTGTAGTCCTTACGGTTTCTGTATTCCTAAAATATGATGGCGACTTCTTCACCTTGCAAAATAGAACAATACATGATAAAAGCGGCTACGACACCTCAAATCAATCAAAATAAAAACACCCAGCAACCCGCATGCATGCAGTAAATGCGGGGACGCCCCTCCGGGGGCCCGGGTCCCACAAGTACATAATAGGCATATTGGACTAATGAGGTACTTTGTGAAGAAAACTAAAATTAAAGGTGATTTTTTTTCTAATAATTTTGAAAGGTGGTTTGGTTAAAAAACACATTTTTAAAAGGTAGTTTTCGACAAAAAATCCTTTTACTTTATTCTAAAATGAAAAATTATTTTGATTCAAATTTAAATTTTTTTTTTGGCAATTAATGTTGGAATATTATTAATCACCAAAGGATAGAAATTACATAGCACGTCTAATGTACACAGATTTCTATACTAACTGTCCTAATAGCATCATAGAGGAAAGAGATGCTTACCTTCTAGGAAGGGTCTCACCTCTTTCTTATAATCATGTGCAGACAGTTAGTGTACAACTTGTTCTAATGCAATCTATCAATATATTTCACTGTCTCTAGTTTGAGCTGACATCTTACACAAATACAATACTGAATCTGCCTAACTATTTGTAAGACTGAGTTGCTTTTCTGTTGAAATACCCTCAGGTTCCTTTCAATCGACAGTTGGTAGATTGTTACTGCAAAGCTCATCTTCATAACCTTAGCCTTGACAGACTTCCCCTTTGCAAGCTTTAAAACCCATTTCCATTCTTCCTGCCACGTTGAGAGTGTGCCAGGTCTCTATATTATAGAAAAAGAGTATCTAAAATATAAATGTGACATGGTCTCAGGAGAGTATCCAAAATACAAACGTTGGATGCCTTATTTAGCTATTATCTCTTCCGTCCTCTTCTTCTCATGTAGGCCTATCCAGAGAATAAATGTGGCTTTTGGGAGGGCAAGGTTATCACATACCAGACTTTTCCAAGGGACATTCATGACAGGTCCTCTAATGATGTTATATGCTCTTTTAATAGAGAACCTGCCCAAGTGTATCACTGTACTCTAATCACCCCTAATCTGCAGGTGCTTCCTCATGTGGAAAATTTCTGAACCATCCATGAGACCTGTTGTGGAGAGTCCATAATAGCTATGTTCTTCTTCTTGATATAATAATTATAGATCCATGTTATCCATAAAGTATCTTTCTTCTTGCTTATAGCCCATTGCAGTTTACATATTACTGCATTGTTCCACATTCTTAGATTTATCAGATTGACTCTTCCTACTCCTTCGGGTAAGCAGAGTTTATCCTAAGCTACTAAAGCTCTTCTAGTGATATTGGCTTCCCCTGACCATAGAAAGCTTCTACATGTGGCTTCAATCAGTTTCATGATTTTTTGGGGTAAAATGAATAATTGAGCCCAATAAGCTTGAACCCCAAATATGAATGATTTAATCAATTAAACTCTACCTGCGTATGATGGAAACCTAGAGGTCCAGTGCTTGATCTTACCCAGAATAGTATTGAGGAGTGGTTGGCATTGAGCAATAGATAGTTTCTACGTGGAGAGAGGCACTCCCAGGTATTTAACAGGTAGTGTATCTTCTGAGTAGCAAAGAGTCTGCAATATATCATCTCTATCTTGTCTTGGGACACCTCCAAAATAAACAAGTTTGCTTTCAGCCCCGAGGCCTCCAAAAAATGGTTAAATTTACCATGCATAATCTATATAGATATGGGATCTCCTCTTGAGAATAAGAGTAGATCATCTGCAAAACACAAGTGAGTAATACCCATTTTCTGGCATCTAGGGTGGTAATTGAAGTCCTGATCATTATTTAGAGAGCAAATCATAGAACTCTATGTAGATACTTCATAACTATAGTGAATAAGTATGGAGAAATGGGATCCCTTGGCGTAGACCCTTTCTGGCTTGAAAATTCTCAGAGTATTCACCATTAATGATAATACAATAGCTCACTGTGTTGATACAGCACATGATCCAGTTGACAACTTTATGAGGAAAACCAAACTCCTGTAGAAGTGACCTTATAAAACTCCATTCAACTGAATCATAGGCTTTTTGAAGGTCAACTTTAACAATACATCTAGGAGAAATAGCTTTATTATTGGTATATTCAAAACTCTTATGCGCTATGTAAGATATTTTATATTTTATAAATTTAAGTTTATCCATGAATTAATTAATAAAGCTTAACTCATATACAAGTACAGTGTACTTTGTCATATTTTCATGTTGCTCACAATTTATCATTTAAATCATCGCCAATATATCTCTAAAATTTGCGTAAAATAATTATTAAATCTCTATTTATCTGCTTCTCCATATTTGGAATTTAATCCTATTATCTATTAGCCCAAAGTATATCCAATATAATCAATGTACATGAAAAAAAAAAATACCTAAAATTAAGTTTGATTATTAAAAATAAAGTAAAAGATTAGAAGTAATTCATATTATATCACTTAAATACTTAAGAGCATAGCAAAAAAACTAAAAAGTTATGTAAATACTATTATATTTGATGTTTTGTAAAGAAGATAAGATGATAATCTATTAGGATACATAATTAAGATAGTATATAACCTCTTTTTTTACAAGAATATGATATAGTCTTTTATCAAATATGCAACAACTTTATGAATAATGATCTAACATCTATAATTAGAACGTAAAATATTAAACAAAAATAAAATGATAGTCACAGTCAAAAATTCGAGCACTAACAATATCCTACTATAAAAAAAATAAATTAAAAAGCATGTGCATAAAGAAACTAAAAATAAGCATTTAATAAACAAATGATAATCAGTGCATCGCACGGGATAAAACAAACTAGTTTCATGATAATAAAGCTATCAACACATGATGATTAATTTCATCCAAACTATAGTGATTAATTATTAGCCATGCTAACATAATATTTAGATTATCAAATGAGGTTCATTTAGAGCATGGGATAAAGAAGATTAAGCCAACATGCTACATGATACATGATTGACGATTATAATGAAACTAGTTACATGTCCCTTGCAATGCACTGGTTAATGTATATTTTGGTGAATGAAAATAAAAATAGCACATCTAACCAAACACAAGTTAAAATATCCATAACTTGTTATAGAACACGTGCAATACTATATAATGTGGTCATTAAAGTCAACAAATATAATGACAGTGATAGCTCTAGCTATAGCTAACAAAGAACTAACTAATTAGTTGATCGTGAAATATATTTCACTATTTCTTGGATGAAATATGTGCATGATTCTACCTACACTTTATATGATTTACTTAACATGTATCTAATTATTAGCTATCCTTGATAATTATGTAGTTTGTAATGATTCATCTTCCGCCTATATAGTTTCTTTAAAATAAAAAAATGATTTGCAATGCTTAAATAGTATTTACTTCTATAGTTCAATATAGTACTTTATCTTAGAATATGATAATCTGCCTTATAAAAATATATTTGTATAATTATGTAGAAACTCATACATGCATGAACATATAATTATTAAATACCAAAAAAAGGCCATAGAATAAATATTTGGAATAAATTTAATGCACTTATTTCTTTTTGATATAAATGCATGAAATATTTGATCAACTTTACAAATTCCAACTTAGTTACATGAATCTACAAAGTTAATAGTATATCATTAATTGACATGATGACATGGCAATACTTGATGACTTGCCAATAACTTTTGGGTGGTGTGGATGCCTATGTGTCAAGACCAGAATTCACATGATTCACTTATAAAGAAAACAAGAATGGTTAGGGTAGAGAAGGAGTAGAGAAGAATTAGAATAGAAATTGAACTGGAAATTAAGGGAAGAATGTACTAAATTAGTGTACCCTCAAAATACTTTCCTAGGCTAAAACACTTTTTCTTTGAATATGATCTTTGGCAAAATCTCAGTCCTCGGAGGATGATGATGAGAACTTGAGCTTGAGTGTGTTTGAGGGCCGTCCATTAGCAAGTGCGAGGTGGTCGATCGGACAAGGGCCCAATTTGAAGGGGTCTCATTTTTTAGTGTATTTCAAATACTAAACCCATGACAATCAAATTTTTCAAGAAAAAGATTTTTTATTTTTTCTAAAAACTCTTTTTATAGATCATTTTATGTGTTGAAAATTATTTATCTCATTAGTCAAGGACCCTATTTGTATTCACATGAGGCCCCTAAAAATTTTTGGAAACTTTGGGACGACCCTGGTGTGTGGTGTGTTTGATTTATGTTCGAGGCTTTGACTGTACTTAGGATGTGTTTAATTAATGATTTTGTGGGCTTGGATTTGTATTTGGATGATGATTTGGGATGAGTATGGGTTGAATGTGGGTAGAAGATGGATGAAGATGGAGATGAATATGAGTTGAATGAGGTTGAAGGCGGATGAAGATAGAGATGAATATGGCTCTTTCTCTCTCTAGTTTTGCATGGTAATCATGCTTAGGTTTCTCTATAATTGCATTTGGACACTATGACCAATAGCGGATCAGGATTTCCTTATTGGGCATGCACAATTATAATGAGAATGAACATATTGTATAGAAATTCTAATTTAATAAAATCTTAAATCAAATTAACAACCCAATGGTCTAAGAAATTAAATTAGTCCCCTTTGATTAAATATATTAACTCAAATTTAGTCATATAAATTCTTACTGACAACCAATCTGTTTTAACTAGCAAATATCTAGTTCTATATTGTATGCGAAATAGCTAGTATTGTAGTAACTAGCATCCTACATTGACATAAGAAAGGGATTACGAAAGAACAATAGAGAGAAAAAGAAAGAAAGGTCCAATCAAATATATAATTGTTTGAAATTTGAATAACTAGAAGAGCCCTAAAGAGAATGGTAAAAGGAGATTATCAGGCTTGGAAAGCTGCACTTTCTTGCATGGCCATTTTTTATTTTCCTCTCTCATTCTCACTGAACATTTATGTTTGGGCTTGGGTATGCATGTGCACATCCTCATTCCATTGTATATCTGTCGTTGATTATGACACTGAGGAATTTCTACTCCTCTTGACATGAAGGTGAGGTGAGCTATTTATAGAGGAATGAGGGTCGGAGAGGGAGAAGATTGACATCAATCTCCAGGGGCACGCAATGGCTGAATGCGGAACAGCCTGGCCAGGCGCCAAGGCTGAGCGACCAACCACCCAGCTAGGAGGTTCTAGGCAGCCTCCGTAGAACAGCGCTGCCTAAAATCTGCATGTGAACACATGTGCGGTTGATTTGGAGTTGAAAATGGGTCAAACTTGTAGCGTGCAGGCCAGGTTGTAGGCCCGTTGGATCTTTTAGGCTCCATTTTGGGTTAAAATCTTAGAAATTGAATAAATTTTGAGCCATGACTGCAATTTAAGATTCATTTTGAAGTTTTGGACTCCTAAGAGGAAGGGCTACGCCCTAAAAAAAAGTTCTCTTAAGAATGAGCTAAGGATGAGATTTTTCCTTAGGTGTTCATCATCTCCAAATCGTCTATCGATCGCTATCACCATCAGGTGGGGCGAAACTAATGAGAAACTTTAGGATCTCTACAATTGTAATGATATGTAATCATAGAGTGGACAACTAAAAGCCTAAATTGACACAGCAGACATCAGAGAGAGAGAGAGAGAGAGAGAGAGAGAGAGAGAGAATTACCTCGATTATGTAGGGTTTGATAGATGCATGGTAGTAGAATGGCGGATGAGGAGTTGTGCAATCTTGAGCTTGATATTCGAGTAAGATTTTGAATTACATCGATAATTCACTCTGTTGTGTAGGGGAAAAAAGAAAAGAAAAAGATAAAAAAAGAAGCAAATTTAGTTTATTTGGGGCCAATTAACCAGATTGGTATTTTATATGGCACCCCTCCAACACATTGGTATTATGAAAAACTCTGGCGACTTATGGGTATTTAAAAGTGAACATCGGCGACATTTGAGTATTTTAAAGAAAAATTTGTTGTTATATACCTTTTATAATCCACTTTTTGTTGTTATATACCTTTTATATTTTTTTTTTCAAAACATATACCTTTTATGACTTTTTTTTTTTGTTGATCTATACAAAGAGCCTCTTTGTGGGACCCAAGACCGATCCCCCTCCCTCGGGGGGATGGAGGAAGGCGTCCCCGCATTACTGAATGCACATGGGATTTTAGGTCTCGTAACCGTTTTTATCATGCTTCGTTCGGTTTGTTTTGCAAGGTAAAGAAGTTACCACCATGTTGTTAAGAACATGGAAACCGCGAAGGCATCGAACACGAATATCTAGAAAGATACCATGATCGAGCCAAATGCGCCTTATTCCCGATGTAGGGCGTGACTTCATGTTGCCAAAATAGACTCTAGTTCGGGGATGCGAGATCTATTCAAATGGATCAAAAGTTTTGTCATTGCATTCACATGATGTTCAATATTTTAGCCTGATTTCTAGTTTATGTCTAGGTGGTTTATCACATATTATGTACCAAGAATTGTGTTTTAGCCAATTGAACATGAGATTCGTTTCATGCATGATTTATTTAAATCTAGAGCCAAGTCAAGCCAACAAATCGCATGATGAATATTATCTAAGAGTTAACCATGATAATAAACATGTTATGCCAAAATAGAAAAAGACATGGAAAATAATGGAAAAGAGATCGTCACCAAAGTAGTGTGCCCCCGGGATAGCTCCTTGGATTAGAACACCTTTTTCTTGAGTATGATCTTGGCAAGATCTCGATCCTCGGAGGATGTAAAGTGGGTGCTTGAGTGGTGTTGTGGTGCTTGAGTGTGTTTTGTGGTGCTTAGATGTGATTTGTGGTGTTTGGATGATTTGTGGTGCTTGGGTATGATTTTTGGTGCTTGGGTATGTATTTGGAATGAATATGGATGAAGGTGAATGAAGGTGGAGATGAATTTGGTGGTGTAAGGTTGAAGGAGGATGGTGATGGAGGTAGATTAGGCTCTCTCTCTCTCTATTTGGGCATAGTAACCTTGCTTATCACAATGGTGTTTTTAATAATGATTCTTTTAAAGAGATGTTAATTCTCTTAAAAAGGGCTCTTAAGTTTCCAAATGTGCTCTCTTAATTTCCAAAAGGTCCTCCCTTGAATAGGGGTTTAGGACGTATTTATAGGTGCAAAAATGCGGAAGGAGACGAAGGAAAACTGGTCTGGGACCACATGCTCCCACCGCCAGGCCCGTGCTGAGACCGGTCTTACGGTCTGCCAGACTGGTCTGGCGGTCTCAAGACTGGCCTGGCGGTCTGATATTTTTGCTGTACGATTGAATTCTGATTGGTCGAGAACTCAAACGTAGGTTGTACTTAAAAATCCCAATATGGTATGTATCCATGGATTTGGGTCCATTTGAGATTCTTGGGGGAATTTTGGGCGGATACTTGAACCGTTTTCCGCTGCATGCTCGGTTTTGTGCCGAAATACAAATACGTCCATAACTTTTGATCCAGGATTGCGATTGAGGAACCGTTTGAAGTTTTGTGAAATTTAGAGCAAGGGCTACGCCATAAAAAGTCAAAATCTTTGGTAGGAGGTGAAGATGATCTTGTCTTAGGTGTTCATCATTTCTAAGTCGACTATCGTTATCGTCATCAGGCGAGGCGAGGACTTACGAGACACTGATTAGGGTGTCTACAGAAGCCCCCACTTTGACTGAGGTTTGGGGAAGAGCGAAAGTCAAAGTAGTCCGAGACCCGCTTGGGATGGCGAGTCTGGATTGTTCCTTGGGAGGGACATGTGTGTTGAGGTGGTTACACACCTGTTGAATGAGAGGAACGAATTGGGTTTTGTTCTCTCAGACTGCTAAAAAGGTTTGTCGAAAACCTGCTTTTTTGCGTACCGAGTTAAAATCGGGTTTGATTTGTTAAGGTGAGTGTCCACGTGTTGAATGAGAGGAACAAATTGGATTTCGTTCTCTCAAAGACTGCTGAAAAAGGTTAGTTGAAAACCTGTTTTAGTGAAATACCGAGTTAATCGGGTTTAATGTGTGCTAAGGTGAAGGTCCACCTGTTCAATGAGAGGAGCAAATTGAATTTTATTCTCTCAAACTACTGAGAAGGTTTGTCGAAAACCTGTTTTGCGAGTACCGAGTGAAATCGGGTTTAATGTGTGTTAAGGTGAAGGTCCACCTCTTGAATGAGAGGAACAAATTGGATTTCGTTCTCCTAGACTGTTGAAAAACTATTTTGGTGAAATACCGAGTGAATCGGGTTTAATGTGTTTTAAAACTGCGTCGGTGACACTTTAAACTGGTAAAAGGTTAAATGACTTGTGAATCTTGAGACATGTCGGGCACTTCACTGGGGATTAAATGAATTTTGATTTTGTAAATACTGAGTTAAATCGAGTTTTAACTGAGAAATCACTTGTTGAATGGAAGAGACGGACGAGTTGTCGTACCCTCAAGCTGCTGAAAAAGGTTGTAAAACCTGTTGTGTGGAGAAAGCCTTGCTAGGGAAGGGTTTGTCAAAAAGCCTGCTTTTGTAAATACCGAGTAAAATCGGTTTTAGGATTGGGAGGTTTGAAACCCGTTTTTCATAAAAGACCGATTTAATCGGTTTTAAGGCTCCCCTAGGAAGGTAAAAAGAATGTTGTTTTTTCAAATACCGAGTTGAATCGGGTTTTAAGTGAGCTATCACTTGTTGATTGGAAGAGATGAATGGACCACCGCTCTCCCAAACTGCTTAAAGAGTTTTGTAAGTGTTTCTCCACTTGTTTAATGAAAGAAATGGATGGACCACCATTCTCTCAAACAGCTAAAAAGTTGTAAAAACATGTTTGGTGTTTAAGTGAGTTGTCACTTGTTGAATAAAGAAACGATTGTGCTACCGCTCCCTCAGACTGCTAAAAAGTTTTGTTAGAAAACTGTTTTGTGAATACCGAGCTAAGCCGGGTTTTAAGGGAAAACAGTTGTCAGAAAACTGTTGTGTAAGTACCGAGCTAAGTCGTGTTTAAGGAGGTTTCGTTTGAAAACTTTATTTTGAAAGTATTGAGCCAAGTCGGGTTTAACACCCCGCGAGGGAGGCAAAAAGATTTGTAAAAGCTACCCGATCAGCCGCTGAGGGAGTGTGGTTGACTGGTGAGCTCGCCGATTGACCGCAAAAGCTGGGTCGGGGACTGAGTGGGCACCCTGCCTTTTTACGTCGACCTGAATTTCTTGCACGAACCAACATGCAGTCGTTTTGGAGGTGGAAATGGGTCAAACTCGTGGAATGCAGGCTAGCTCATGGGCCCGTTGGGCCATTCTAGGCTCGGTTTTGGGTCAAAACCTTCAAACGCTCATAACTTTTGATCAGGGACTCAGATTTGAGCTTCATTTAGAGTTTTGGAAAGCTTATGGGAAGCTCTATCTTACCAAATTGATAGGTGTAGGGTTTATTTATTCAGGATCTCTTTCTTGCTTGAGGTTCATTCTCTACAAGTAATCTATCGCTTTCATCCTTGGATAGGGCGAGGACTAATGAGACACTGTGAGGTGTCTATAAATTCATCAATCCTAGATAATTAATCGGTAAAGATTTCAGAATTAAACTCACAATTCAAGGCTCAATCGCAGGGATATTAGTTGGTGCGTCTCATAGCTATAGGTACCTAGTAAGTGCTCCAAGCTAGAATTAGCTTGTGGTAGCCAACATGAGTTTGTTGTGGGTTTGTGCTTACTCTTATAAATAAGCTTTGTACACTTGTGATTTAGGCTCTTGTTTAGTACAAGTTAGTTGTGAAATCCCACTAAGGTGTGTGCCATGGTTTTTACATCCAAATTGAGCTTTGGAATGGTTTTCCCACTGAGGTAAAGGTTTCTAAATTAACCTCTCAATTCAAGGCTCAATCGCGGGGATATTTCTTAGTGTGTCTCATAGCTATAGGTAGCTAGTAAATGCTCTAAGCTAGAATTAGCTTGTGGTAGCCAACATGAGTTTATTGGGGGTATATACTTAGTCTTATAGATAACCTTTGTGGACCTGTGATTTAGGCTCTTGTTTAGTACAAGTTAGTTGTGAAATCCCGCTAAGGTGTGGATCGTTGTTTTTACATCCAAGTGGAGCTTTTGGATGGTTTTCTCACTGAGGCAAAGGTTTCAAAATTAACCTCATAATTCAAGGCTCAATCACGGGAATATTTCTTAATGCGTCTCATAGCTATAGGTAGCTAGTAAGTGCTCCAAGCTAGAACTAGCTTATGGTAGCCACACGAGTTTCTTAGGGGTTTGTACTTAGTCTTATAAGTGAGCTTTGCACAATTGTGATTTTGGCTCTTGTTTAGTACAAGTTAGTTGTGAAATCCCACTGAGGTGTAGGTCATGGTTTTTACATCCAAGTTGAGCTTTGGGATGGTTTTTCACGCTAAAAATCATGTGTGTTAATTGTTCTTTAATTCGCTTCCGCTCACATATTCTATTTAAGTGAACAACCTAGGGAACATCTACCAAAGGTTGGTCCCTTAATCACAAGGTTTGAAAAATAGGCGAAAATTTGGCGATCCAATTAACCCCCCTCTTGTGTCTTCACCTAAACATTTTAACAGATGTCACCAACTATTGCTGCTAAGGCTCCCACTCCAGCATAACGGCTACTTCAATAGTCGTCGCCACTACTCCCAGCGCATCTCCTCTCTCCTTACAACCGACACCACCAATAGCCAATCAAGTCGTCGCCTTCGGCCCGCCGTTGGTGGTCCTGCCGGCATTCCCTTGAGCCCCGCTGGCTCCCTAAACGCTGCCCCAAGCAGCGCTACCCTAAACAGAGTGGCTACCAATGGATCCACCGCCATTATGGTGTTTTGTTTCCTTCATCTCTCTATAACTGTATCCACAATCCTGCTTACCTCCTCACTGCCATTACTCACCTTTTCCTCCAACCTTTTGCTTAACTCACTCCATAGCCACCACCATGTCTTCCTCCAATATCTTTGAATTATATGCTTGCTCAGCCGCAAATGGCCACCAAACCAGCTACACCACTTTTTTCAGCCCCTCTTCCAAATTTACACCGACTCCTCCTTGACTAACTAGCTACAAACAGGGGTATAAGCTCTTACAACTCAAAATAACCAATTTGGATTTTGTGAAAGTTGTGATGGTTGTTATCATTTTGGCTCAAAATTGGCGTTGGATTGACTCAGTAATAGTGAATTAAACTCAAAATTTTCAAAGAAGCTCACCTTTACCAACTAAAAATCAATAAATTTGGCTCAAATTTGTAAATTATATGAAGTGGACATCATAATTTCCAATATAGAATTGTTGATTTTTGAAGTGGTATTCCAAATTTTATCTTAGCAATGTTTAATTTGAAGTGGGTTTCATGTTGCTTTGTTGGTGGGAGATTGAAAAGTTAGGGTGTCTCACAATGCTTGAACATAATTAGGAAAAATGTATAGAGGGAATGAAAATGAAAATGAGAGTAACACTAAAGCATGGGTATTCTTGTCCTAAAAAATATTACTTTAGCAACTATTAATACCTCATCATCACTTAGCCAGATTTTTGGATGGACAATTGATATGTATTTTGGGCACGAGGTTAGTTATCACATAGTCTAAGTGTACCAGTTGGATTTTAAATAAAAAAAAAATTGAGTACCAATTGGAAATATCGAGAATTGAAGGGTACCAATTAGAAAATCAATGTGGCAGGATGCTATTTGAAAATCTCCAAGTTTTAGGCTGTATTAAAAAGGAAAGTTTACTCTAAGTAATACTAAGTTTGGGCAGTGTATCAATAATAATAGTAAATTGGGAAATCCCTCTCAATAATCATTTGTTTTAACAAGTGTGCTAATAATACTCCGTGACATAACAGTGTTAACTTTTCGTCACCACTTTTGTGACATGGAATTAAAAAATCTACTTTTGTATATCTTTTACCTTTTACTGTTTTTATTTCTACTTATGTCTCCTCCTCTTGGAATACCATGTACTCATTTACCCTTGTTCCTTTTTTATTCACTTACCTCATACAATCATACTCTTTCCTAGAAGAGTCTCCCATCTCTCACAAGCATCGCTCCCCCTTTTTAGCTTATCTCCCCTTCCACCTCTTGTCTAGATTAGAACACGATGGCCCTTATAATCTAATCTCCAAAACTCTATCTATCCCATTCTCAACCTCCCTACCTGCCACCACTACTCCATCTCTCTCTTTTACTATCCCTTGCCACGACCTCATGCCATTGCTTAAGAAATTATAAGTACAAAGCTTAGTTCACCTTATAGTGAAGCCATTAACAATGGAATGAGAACAATCCCATATGGGTTGGTGTTAGAATGTGTAAAAATGGATTTTTATTTTTTATTTTTTTATTGTTTTTTTGATTTAATTCCTCTTGATTTTATCGGGGGATTTAGCAATTTAAGTGATTCCCTCCGAGGTCATCATAACACATTATACTTTCGTTGATTTCTGTTCATCATCTTTAAAGCATTGTTATATGTTACATGTAGGAAAAAGACCGTACTTGAAAATGTTTTTCTCTCAAAAAAAAAGAACCTCCCGACCCAAAGCCTAACCCTAGCCTCTTCATTTGCCGCTTTGCCTTCTCGTTCAGATCTGAGCCATTTTTATGGCTTTCTCAAGGAAAAATTGAGCCTTTCCTTGCTCTTCCCTTTAGCGTCTTATCTTTTGGTGGGTTTCAATGTCTTCGCTGTTTGTTTGCGTGCTCTCCGCTGAGTTTCGCTTCGTCTGTGGCTTACTGGTGTGGGGTTCGACGGGGTGGCTGTCAAGCTTCCACCACCCTAGCTATGCCCTATGAGGTCATCATAACTCATTATACACCTATTTTGCAGAAGATGGCTGAGGATTGGGGAGTGGCTATTAATTTAATCCCTGCAAATTTACTCGACAACCGTGGATCAGGCAAGCCCCTTTGTTTACTCTTTTATTTCATTTTCTTGGTGTGCAAGGTGGGTTTTTGCCATTTTCGAGTTGATTTTTGGAGTTTCTTCTTTGAACCTTGGGATGAGTATTTTTTTTCTGGGTATTTTTTATCCTCCTCTCATTGCCTTGGTGCCCAATCAATGTATGGTTTTAGCTATGATGAGTTTGTTTTTGGTTAATTGTTTATTGTGAAGTTTTAATCTTCAGATTAAGCCCTCTACTTTATGTGTGCATTGGGGTGTTTGTGTGTTCCACTGTACTCAAGTACACTTTGACTTTTTCTCCTAGTTCAAGAAACCCTTTGACCTCCTCATGATCTTGGATTCCTTCTACTCCGCCTATATATACTTCGGTACCCTCCTTATGTTTTTCATTGCACTTGCATTCTCACAAATTTGTGTCTTACCTCGTGTCATGAACTGCAATCCTATTGAAACCACCATTCCTGTTAACAATGACACTCTACTACTTCATAACCAGAGTTCCTCTCCCTCGTGTCCTCCCAAACCGTCGAGTCCTGGTCACTCGTCTGGAGATGGTCTTGCTAGTGTCAATGGAGAACTTCCTTCCCAATCCCAAACTGTAGGAAATCCGCCCAGTTCGAAGTGGGAGATGACAATCTCCCTCCTCCTACCGAACCCTAGACTAGACTTAATGTTGATGTTAGCCCCAGTGAGTTTACTCATCTCCCTGAGCTAGGTGAGCCTAGTGACCCTTTGCCTTCTCTTGAGGAAACCTTAACTGAGATGTCTTCTCTTTGTCTTTTTGCTAAGATTTGGGGGGATCATGTTCCTTTCAATGCTTTAAAGTCAAAGACTACTAAATATGACTGGGTGGGTGTTAAAGGGCCAGTGGACTTTGTGGATTTGGGTAACAACTGGTATCTGTTAAGGTTTGCTAATTAAATGGATCGTGACTATATTTGGAATGATAGACCTTGGTTTGTCCAAGGTCTGAACCTAGTGCTCATTCCTTGTCCAAGGTCTGAACCTGGTGATCGTGACTATAATGAGTCTATTCTGTCATTGACCAATGGGTGCGCATTCCGCGTCTCCCGTTGGAGTTCTGGGATTTTTCTGCCCTCAAAGACTTGGTTGCTCCTATTGAGGAATTGATCAAACTTGATGCTTTTACTTCTCTTCACCTCCGTGGTCGTTTTGCTAGAGTGTGTGTTAAAATTAATGTGAGTCAACCTTTGCGTGGTTTCATCTATGCTGTCTGTGGTGGTCAAACCAAAAAGTTCCCTGTCATTTATGAAGGCCTCCATAGTGTTTGCGTTCTCTGTGGGTCTAAGGACCATGAAATTGATGCTTGTCCTATAGTTATTAGAAATGATCACCTTGAAGTGGTTGTTGAGCATTTTGCGAGTAGTTCTTTGGATGGTGTCTCGAAGTCTGATGTCCCTCCTTTTGATCCTAATGTGGCTACTGGTTCTGATCCTGTGGACTGGACTAAGGTCACTCCCAAAAAGAGGACCAAGCTCCAGGGTATCAGGCCGGGTATGAAGCATGCTGGTCTGGTTTCTAAGGGTTCCCCTCTGAACACCTTTGCTGATGGTACCGAGTTTGAGAGAGCTCCTGAGTCCTCCAAGGTGCAGCCACCCGTTGGCGTCGGTCCTCCGATAAGCTCTGGTCCTAATCAGTTCCAACCTCTTGATGAGCATTCGGGATCGAATGTTACAGATAGGGAAGCAGATGGTGATGGTTACAACCCGATCAGATCTTATGACCCTTTGTTGCGTCCTGAATCCTTCCCGGGTGCTCATATTTCCAGTGCCAAGACTATTGAGTATGATTCCACTCCTTCGCTTCCATCCAACTTCGAGGATGATGAGGTGTTTATGGAGGTCGAGAACAACGAAGCTTCTACCTCAGGTGACTCGTCCAAGAAGCATAGGTGGGAGGAGGACCTTAAGGATGGTGGTACCATGTCCAAGGCTGCTGGAGGCTCCCTTATGCCTTAGTCTCTCGATGATGATCTTCTTTTTAGTGCCTTTTATGTCTTTTAGTTTAATGTTATGTTGTCTCATGGGATGGAAGTTTGTTGCTTTAGTGATGTATGGTGCTTCCTTGGGCTGTCAATTTTTGGGTTTGTTGTATGATGGATGTACTGGGATTGTTCTTAGAAGGTGACTTTTTGGAGTGGGCTCGTCCTTTCTTATGGCTTGTTAGACGGTTGGATATTGTGTACTTGTTGGTCTTCTGTTATGATGCACTCCCATCCTCTAGTACTTATGTTATGAAAGTTTGTATTGTGTATTTGACTCTTTTTACCTTTTCTGCTCATCTTTTGTTTCGTCCTCTATAGTGTTTTTCCTTTCTTTGATGAATCATTGGTTCGTATGCGCTGGACTCGCGGTTTTTTCTCCAGCTATGTTTTCTTGCCTGCCCTCTGGTTCGTGCGTCTTTTGGTTTTCAAGGTTATTTCATTGTTGCTAGCTTTGTGGACTATTTTTCTGTTTGTTATCTCTGACTACCTCTCTCTTTTTGTTGCTCTTTTCTTTTGGATCTCAACCTCTATGGATTTTCCCATGGGTTGACTGCCCGGGCCTTGGCCCATGAATTGATTACGAATACTATCAGGTGGTGCTCTTGTTATTGGTTCAAGGAGTAGAAGGCGTGGGTTGAATTTTCTCGCTGGAAGCTTGCTCGTTTGACTGAGTTCTATCACTGGCAAAAATGGAGGGTGTTGCTCCACTTTTTGTATTTCTATTTTTGTTTATTTTGGTTTTCCTTTTTGTATGCTCGTGTAGTTATTAAAGCACGGTTCTCTCATGATGGGTTTTTTCCCTTGTATTTTGTTTAGCACCCTTTTCTTCTTTTTGTTTATTTATGAAGATGTTATGTTGGAATATTCAAGGGGCCAAGAAAGCCCACGCCAGAGGTGAAATTAAATTTCTAAAGAATGGTCTTAACCCAGATATTTTCTTTGTTTTGGAAACTATGACAGATCCTGTTAACACCCTAGCTCTCGCTAGAACGCTAGGGTTCGATCAACTCCATTTTGTTTCACCTGTTAATCATTCAGGCGGATTATGGGTTCTTTGGAATAACTCTAACTGCAATATTTCGATTTTAGAGACCAATCCTCGTTACATTGGGCTCCAAGTTTACGATTTCTCATCTAAACAGGATTTCCTTATTTATGGTGTTTATGGTCTGGCTCAGGAGCGTGACAAAGATAGGTTTTGGCCGCTCTTACGTCAAAATTTAGTTCTCTCAACTTACCTTGGTGTCTGGTGGGTGACTTAAATGAGTTAGAGCTTCCTTCGGAAAAGAGCGGGGGATCTTGTCCCTCCCTGTAGAGAGTCTAGCGTCTTAACGATTTTCTTTCCGTTTCTAATTCTGAATCTGTTCCTTCCAATGGGTTCCAATTTACTTGGAAACGCAAATTTAATGATTATGTTGTCTATGAACACTTAGATAAGGCCATAGTGTCCTTGTCTTGGACAGACCTTTTCCCTCAAAGTCTAGTTTTCCATGGTCAATTTAAATGCTCTAATCACTCGCCTATTTCTCTTAACACAATGGGTGGTCATTTGTCTTCTTCCCGTCCTTTTCGCTTTCAACCTCTCTGGTCTCAAAACAAGGAAGCGGAGGAAATTGTTAAGCGTAATTGGTCGGCATCTTTACTTGGATCTCGTATGTTCAAATTAACGCATAAGTTAAAGAATATTAAGCTCGAACTTAAGGCGTGGAGCAAAAACGTCTATGGTCATTTTCAAAAAATAAAAAATAAAAAATAAATAAAATAAAAAATTGGAACTAAATTACAGTAAAATTAAGGAAAAACTTCATTCTGGGTACCTGACGTTAGGCCTAATTGCAATTTGGGTACCTGCCTTTTCAATATTCTCATTTTTGGTACCTGAAATTTTAAAAACTGTCTCATTTTGGGTCATTTCTCCAACGGCATTAAAAATTTCGTTAACATTCTGACATGTCATCAATCAAAATATATTCTAAAAATTCCAAAAAGTTGTAGAAAATTCTAAATAACTGAAAATAAACATTTCGTAACTTATGAAATTTTTTTGGTAATTTTTAGAAATTTTTTAAGAATATTTTGCTTAATGACAACTCAGCATTTTTAACGGAGTTTTTGACGCCGTTAGTGAAATGACCCAAAATGAAACCATTTTTAGAATTTCAGGTACCCAAATTAAGATTATTGAAATTGCAATTAGGCCTAACGTCGGGTACCCAAAATGAAATTTTTCCTAAAATTAAATTGGTAGAACATTGCCTCATAGCTGAACAGGATAATGAAAATCTTATTACATGTTATGATCGCCTAATTCTTCAACATGAAAAATTGATGCTTTTTAATCAAAAGTATTGGGATGATCTAGCTAAGAAAAAATGGTTGACGGAAGGGGATCGGAAAAGTTCTTTCTTTCATCAATGTGATACCCCAAATATTTCTACATTATTTATTAATTAATTCAAAATATTATTTGAAATTATTATCATTCAATTATACGATAATTCTCCTTTATGGATTTTATTTAAATTATTTGATTTATTTAAATTATGAGATTTAATAATAAATATTAAATTCTTATAATTAATTCTCTAAATAAATTGAGAATTTATGTTGTTTAATTATTTAAAATGAGTTTTATTGGATTAAAAGGCCTTAATCCTTGTTTAATTACATTGGGCTTTAAAACCCGATTAGCTTAAGGAGATAATTGGACTAGAGAGTATGGCCTTAGGATCGGGCTTAGGTCAACTAGGGAAGCCTTAGTCAACCCCGATGCCTATACAAAGGAACCCATGGGGTTCATTATTCACTTTACAGTCCCCTCAAATTCTCTCTCTAGGTAATTGCACTTTCTCTCTCTAGAATTATCCTCTCCTTCTCCTTAATTGAGTTGGGTGGCCATGTAGGGCCAAGATGGGCAGCCATGGTGGCCGGAGAAGGGTGGCACCGCCTTCCCCTCTCTCTTCTCTTTCTTTCTCTTTCTTCTCTCTCCCTTTCTCTCTCTCACGCTTCTCTCTTTCCTCTGCTTTTGCGCGCCACCAGTGGCAGCCCGGTGACCGTGGCGCCGGCTGTGGTGGCGGCAGAAGTGGCCGGCCAAGAGGCTTGGGCCACCGCCGGCCCCACCGTTCTCTCTCTCCCTCCCTCTCTTCCCCTCGCGCTCTCTCTTCCTCTCTCTCGCGGCCGTGAGTGGCTGCCGCCAGCCGTCCACCGCCGGCTAGTGGGCTGGTGGTGGTCACGCGTGGTGGGTCGTGCTGGTGGTTGTGGTTTTGATGTCTTCGCTTTTCTTGATTTCCAAGTTAGGGTTTTGTTTTTGAAAATTAATTGTTTTGATTTTATTTTCAATAAAGATTTGATCTTTTAATTCTGAAAATTAATTTCA
>BSSO01001457.1:0-23487 GCA_030267885.1 Mesembryanthemum crystallinum
CTGGGAGTTGCTGGAGATTGCTGGAACTTTTTACTGTTTGCTGGGAGTTTGTTGAAAGTTGATGGGGTTTGTTGGAAGTTGATGGGGTTTGTTGGAAAATGCTGGGTTCTAACAAAAATAAGACGAAAAGAACAGACCCTTAATCTGATTTAGAGTCTGCTACTCGTGTTTATACATTATTAAAATATAGACATAACCACTAGTTATTAGTATAATCCCTAGTACACTATTGGAACACTATTTACTAGGTTACACACTTGCAAAATTGCTATCCTTCCATAACCACTTAGATTATTATTAAAATATAGACATAACCACTTAGATTGTTCCTAATTCTTATTTTTAAAAGATTTCACATAAAATTCTCATTAAAATAAACTACAACAAATTAGTATGAACTACTTCTCAGAAACCATACTATAATAATTTTTGGTCAAAGTCTTCCAAATTTAACCTTTTTATTTTATTTTTATTTTTTTATTTGCAAAGAGGAACTTTCTTCTTCTTTGGGCGTGGTTAAAGGGCACCTCATAATGCACAGCCTTAGGTATTCCATGAATAATTTCGTGTAGGTGCTCCCCAAGATGTTTGAACCCGTAACCTGGTGTATAAGCTAAAACTTATTTACCAGTGGGCCAAACATCTCTTGAAGAAAGCTGATTAACACAATCTCAGTGAGACAGAGAAGTATTTATTATCACGTGAATTGTGCATCTGGTAAAGTTTTGTTTAAAAAGCAAAAAAGAGTAGATTTTTTTCAAGGAAAGAAAGAAAGCTTCAATTGATAGTTTTTTTTTTTTTTTTTTTTTTTTTTTTTTTTTTNGTTAATCAATTGATAGTTACGACCCAAAAATTTCTCTGGTCTCTTATGAAAACCATAAGATGTGGTTAAACGGGCCTCGGCCCATGGAAATATAGAAGTAGTACACGTCATCACAAAATATTATTCTTGTTGGGCTTTAAGATAAGCATAATACCCAATTCGTACCTCTATTGGTCCACTAACATAACTCAAAGGGAGTTTTATTTTCAGTGATGCTAAGAATGTGGTGGATGATCTTGATCGGGGTTATACCCAGTTTCATGGACGTTGGAGCATATTTTGAAGGATATTGATTTGGCTAGAGTTGCGGTAGATGGAGCTGTCTTGTTTACACCTCGTTGCATTATTTTCTTTGCTCATATTATCACTAAGTGGGCTTTAGCCTCATGTTTTGAGGGTTGTATTTGAGGATTGTATTTTTCTTGATGCTTTGCCCACTTGAATTACTTCTTCATTGTATTCTCCTCACCTCTTTTATGAGGTTTGATTAGTATATATCATCTGGTTTAACCAAAAACAAAAAAAAAAAAAAAGAAAAAGAAAAAGAAAAATTCCTCCAAGAGGCTTTCGAATCAAAACTTACCACCAAAGTTAAATTATTATTATTGTTTGTTTATTTATTTTGATAGTAATAATAATTTCTTCAATTTAGCTTATGAGATAATAGAAGTAATGTGGATCCTTGTAATTCAAATAAACACGAGAGCAATCAACTACTAATTCTTCTTTCTTTCTTTCTTTTTTTTTTTTGGTTTTTTTTAATTGTTAGGAATTAAACAAGGAGATGAGCAAGGATTTGAGCAATCTTTCTCTCTCAATATACTCAATACTCGACTTCTTTTGTCCTTAATTCCCTCCCTAAGATTTGTGAGGTACTATGAAAATCTGCTTAGTATTTAGAAAAGTGGCCAGTATTTCCTTAAAATGACTGCAATATGAATATGATCTAATTATAAGAATTAATTGGGACTTGAAGTAGATCCTTTGAGGAACAAAGCGTAGCTACTCTGATCTCATCAATCATCAATGGTCTGTGCCTGAAAAAACTATGTGCCACTTCACTTGCCTTAGCTTAACCCATGGGAAATATTCTTTGATAACTGGATTCTTGGATTCTCCCTTTGCATTTGCTAACTTTTTTTTTTTTGATACGAGGAACCCGCAGCTATGACTCTTCGAGTGTGCACTGGATAAACCCCGAGTGTATGCAATAGCCTGCAAACCACACACACCAGGCAAGCCAACAAGATAAACTTGTAGACAGGCTCAGCAAAGTGGCCTAGTGGGAATTGAGAATTGAACCCATGACCTCCGTCATGAAATTCAACCCCACGACCAACTCAACTACCCCTTTCAGGGCCCTTTGCATTTGCTAACTAGTGTGTGTTTAGTGTTAAAATTCATTTGGGTTAGCTAGTGGAATGTATATGTCCTTGTATGAATTGCTATATTCATTTGATCTTTTTCGTATTGTATCTAGTTTAGTTTAATTTTGTAATTTACTTTTTCTTTTACCTATTTAATACTCGTTCGTTGAAATTTCAGTGTATTCGGTTCACTGAAGGTGTGTTCATTTCAACTAAAACTGATAGTTAACATGTGAGAGAAGTAAGTTGCAAAATTGAGTTGATCTGAACTGAACTGAACTGAATTGAATACAGATTAAGTAGGGTGAAATGAACATATTCTAAGTTCAGCACCATTCAATTGAGATGAATCGAGCCCTCTAGCAAATAAGTAACTCTTATCCTTCATAATTGGGACTCTTAACGTTTTATATCAGTATTACCACTTTAGGGTGATCACTCTCATTTTCAATACGAAATTCTTAGAACGATTTATTCACCTAAGAGAGATGACTCCACTTAGCTTAAACAATAATGCAATGCGTTGATACAAGACCTAAGACAAAAGAAATACTAGTAATTGGTGGCAAAGAAAGCCCCGGATATTTACAATAAGAAGACTTGACACTTCAAAAACATGGTAATTAAAAGTAAAGGAATCTGAGAACTTTTGGTTCAAAAGGCATTTGATTAATTACTAGATTAGATCAAAAGACACATAGTGATTGTGGAAAGCAATGTGGTCAAGTGCAATGCCAACTTTGCAATGCCGTTGGTAGTAGAGCTGGCTCCATCAACAAAGTTGTAAGAATATGCTGCTTCCTTGCCTTCCATCTCACATTTTTCCATCACCTTTTGCTTAATCTATACGGAGTATCTCTGTGAAACTAGTGAGGATTGAGCATGTCAAGGAGATCCCTACGACCCAGAAACATGTAAAATAACAGGAGAAATTTGTTAATGAAGTTTTTTTTTTTTTTTTTTTAGTTTTGTAACAGTGTTGAGATGCTAGTGCCTCACTCCATGTTGTACAAGGCGAAGCGAGGTTGTAAGATTTATGGGGTCGGTGTTGAAGGTGTGTTTATGTCTCCGTTATAATTCTACATTCAATTCAGTTCAATTTAAATTGTCCAATTTAATTCAACTTTGTCTGATTCAATTTATGCAGCTTCATAAAGGGTATCAATGATTTTGCATATTAAGTTTTGTGATGATACTCAATCACGATAGCATTTGTCATGGTGCGTTCATTTCAACTTATCAATTTTACATTCAGTTGAGTTCAGTTCGGCTCGATTTGTTTCAATTGAAATGAGTACACAGTATGTTATGTTGATCAAAATTGAAAATACTTCAATACACAAAACATCTTTTCAATAAAATAAACGTCATCTATGGGATGGGGAAATACAATGTACCTATCTCACTTTTAATATGAATCACACACTACGTAGGTAAAATTTGCAGATATTTTTTAAGTGGATCAAGACATAAGTTTCCTAGGAGTACAATTATTTGAATATAGTTTATAGAGGCTGATGTTTGACTCAATAGTCAATGTACAAACTTCTAGATAGCCTAACAACCAAAACTTCTGTTAACCAAAATGCTGTCATGAGTAGCTGTAGAGACTTTTAAGAGCTTTTGAGACCCTACAGCAAAAACTCATCAAATCCAAGGCAGGCTATAAACTGTTACACTCACATAATTGTGTTGATTCTTTATTCCCCTTTGGCCAAATTATGTACATAGACCCATACTCTATATAACAACCATATGAAACTGGCCAAAGAGCCTAAATATGTAACTTTATACTAAAATTTATGGTGCTACAGTTATGCCAAAACTTAATTGGTTCTTTTTCAAGAACCCCATATGAGCCATTATATGATATGATACACAAGATTAATAATACAGTATTCATCATATAATTACTATGACATCAGTTGTTGCTGCTTGCAGCTGCCTGCACCAAAGGCTTAGAACAACTTTCATTAATCAACAACTGCTGGTCACCTTCAGGTGACTCTTCCACCAGCCTTGACAACTTCTCAACAATTTCTCCGGCGCTCGGCCTCAAGGCCGGGTCATCATCAGTACAAGACCGGGCTAGATTTGCCAATGTGACCGCCCCATCAAACGAATAATTGTCCCCTAAGTCCGCGTCCATCCATCCCCTAAGCTCATCCGCATCCTCTGGCAAAAGCACGGACTTAATTTTCTCCGAAAGCACGACTGTTTTTTGATCCTTCTGATCACTGGAGCATGTAACTGGTGTTTCACCTGATAGAACCTCCAATAAAACAACCCCATATGCGAAAACATCAGTGCCCGTGGAGATTAAACCATCTTTAACAAATTCGGGTGCTAAGTAGCCTTTAGTCCAGGAGGCAGGGTTTCTAGAGCTGAACTGATCAGTTAAGTCCTCCTCCTTCTCGTCCCCAACACATCTTGACATCCCGAAATTCCCAACTTTTGCATTAAATTCCTCATCGAGGAAAATATTCCTGCTCTTAATGTTGCGGTGGACATAAACCGGGTGCATTATATGATGCATATATTGTAACGCCAATGCCACATCTAGGCAAATCCTTAGCCTTTGCCTCCAAGTGAGGAAGCAAGAGCACGAGGCGATGAAATGGCTCTTCATCGCCAAACCACCATGAATCCAATCCTTTAAGGACCCATTTTTCGCGTACTCAAAAACCAGGTACGATTTTCCAGCTCCTTCAGTTACAACACATGATCCTAAGACGCGCATTATGTTCGGATGGTTATGGATCGCGTCCTGGAAAAGACTATAGTCGACTTTAGATAGAAAATCCGAGGTTGTTGATTTGATTGCTACATTCTTCCCCTTTAGCCTGCAATGGTAGACCGACCCCTCGATCAAGTTGTGAGAGTTGAAGTCTTCTTCGGTGGCCTTCTTGATCTCCTCGAGGGTGTAACTCTCGAGCATAATCTTACAGGTTCGAGGAGTGGTGGGTTCCATTGCTTGACCGTCTAATGTGGATTGAGACCCTTCGAAAGAAACTTTCTTCTCGCTTGTTGTTCTTATACTTAAACTCAGCTGTTGCAGCTCGACATCGACTATCCCCATCTTCGCTGACAAGCATCGCTGCCTCTGCCTCTGCTGCTGCCTCTTCCTCTGCACTATAAGGAATGCAGCGACAGAGATTGCGATAAACGCAATTGCGACGCTGATTACAACAATGCAGATTACAAACTTCTTCATTTTGTACTTTTTCTTCTGGTGTTGGCTGGGTTCTCTGGGTTTCGCCAGAGATCCCAGGAGCGGTTTCTGGGTGAGCGGAATCAGAACTGCTAATGAATCAGAGACGATTTCTGTCTCTGATTTGTTGTCATTAGCACGGAGAATGGCTTCACGGGTAGTATTGAACTGTGCAGCCAATGAAGTCAGAGACTCGCCTTCGCTAGCAGGATAAGCAACTAGTAGCTTAGTTCCTGAACTGATCAGCTCTGAACTGGTTGGACAGCCACACCTTAATGGAACTGAAACCTTGGAATTTTCCTTAACATTCCAAGGCGACAAGCCCGGGTTTTTGTCTCTGATTCCACTGCAGGTAGTAAGACCATGAAGAGACTCCACTATATCATCAAAGCTCTCAACTGAAGGAGCGGAATAGCTGATCTCGGCCTGGAAAACTCCAGCTGATGAGCACTTGCAGTCAATGGGAATCAGAAGAGGCTGATTTATAGGGAGAAACTCAGTTTCAGCTGAAAAGCCATTCGCTTCAGCTATAGCGAAGCGATTCAGACCCAAGTAGGAGCTGAGATTGGATAAAGAAGAGTAGTATGGATTGGTAATCAAAACAGCAAATGTAGAACACTGTTGCTGGTTTTCTGATTTGTTGTTGCTGTTATGGTTGCAGAAACAAAACCCAGATGAGTAATGAGGTTCATGGTTGTCGCAACTCAACAAATTCGCGTTTTTGGCAAGTAAAGGAACAAACAAGCAAGGGAAGAACAAAAGAAAGAGGTTACTGATCAGAGCTGCCATGCTCATCAGTTAATTAGTACTAGTACTACCAGTAAAACTATAAACCATTATAGGATGAAAACAAACAAGGGGTTGAATAAAAAAGTGATAGAGCTTAATGGCTTATAAGCATAGTAGGGTGAATATTTTGGATCCATAAAACCTTTGGTTAAAAAAATCTGTTTGTGCTTAAAAAGGTGGAACTGAGTTTTAAGTAGTTGTTTAATTCAGTTGTTTAGACAAGAATCTTGGGGAGTGTTAAGAGGATTTGTATAAGATTTTCAGTGTAATTCCAGCTGTTTGGGATGGGTTATATTGTCCATAGTAAAATTTGCACTGTTGCATCTTGATCTGGTTAAAGGGGAGGCTACTTATCTCAAGAAAAAGGAGATTTTCTTAATTTTTGGGGAGGATTTTGTAGCTCTGCTCACTTATTTGTTTTTGCTTTGAAACTGTTAATTTGGGCAACACCATGAACTTGGATGATGATGATGATGAAACTTCTATTAACATTTAAAAAAAAATGAAATTTTATTTGTTTGATTTGAGGGGACAAGCTTCTGAAATAAAATCTGGATTATTTTGAAGTTTTTACCTTTCATTTTGACTGTTCTGTGTTTTGGTTCTTGAAAATTTTGGAGTTTGTATTTTGGGGCTATACTGGTGTTGTGATATGGACTTAGTTTTGTAGTGTATGGAGCAACTTTTGTGTCTTATGGTTGTACTCTCCATTTGCATCTAAATTGGAGTCCAATTATTTTGGATTGGATTGGATTGGATACGAAAGTTATTTGGTTTGGATATAAACTCAAAACTCTAAAATCAATTATAAAAGGTATTTGGCCCACTGATAAACAAGTTGAGAAACTCTAAAATCAAAATATATTAGACTGTGGTTGAACTTGGTAAATTTTGGAGTACAAACTTTCTCCCCTACTGAAATTATCATATTTTTCTAACCAAGTATACTCCGTGGACACAAGTGCAATTGATGTGAAAAAACTCATGTTATTACTTGTTAGATTTTAGTTTTTTCCTTATGATTAATTTTTATAATTATTTACTTTTAACCATAATCAGAGATGAAGCATCTGCTATGTTTCTTTGCCTCATTACAAGCTAAGTACTCTAAAAGGAGCTAAAAGGGGGCATTTTTGCATCTGAAGATAAACTATTGACGATTATGTTTGCTTTATGTAAGTAATCGTGGCAAGAAAATTGAATAATTATGTATGGAGTATTATTACTGGGAGCCTGACAATTCTTTTTGGCCATGTATATTAATATTACTCTAAAACATGTTAGTCATTACTCATTCATAGCAAAACTACACAAATTCAATCTCTTCTGATGCTTAGGAGATATACATATTCAATCTTTTTTGATGCTTAGGAGATATAAATCCATGTATCTATTTATGGTTTACCTTAAAGGTTTTACCTCTTACAAAATGTGATAAAAATTACTCATTGTCAAAAAAATTCTTAATCGTTTCAATTGTAAAAGATGAGAGCAATGGTAGTGAACTACCTAAGAAATTTTTCGTGTGAAAGTTTTTTTATTTCACTATGCATGTAGTGCTCCTCTTTAGTTACACTGAACTCTTTCACCTCTTTGTCTCTCAAGAAAGTATCATGGATGTCCATTTTTCTCTTGGTTTATCTACATGGTATTTGCATATATGTAGATTTGTTATTGAAAGCGTCTTATCAATTTTGTCATTCTATTTCTTGAAAAATAAAATATTTGTCATTCTAAATTAAAGTACTCCCATTACATTGATAACTAATTTTATAATCTATAATGCGACTCGAATATGGGTCACCAGGACCACATTACGAGATGCTTACCAAATACGCTAAAATGTGCTATGCATAATATTTACTAGTTAATAGTATAAAGGTTGTATGCAAAGGAACAGCAAGGGCAGTGAAATTAGAGTTGGAGCATTCAGATCAAAGTAGTATTGCTTTCTACTTTCTAAAGGACAATGAAAGTAGAGTTGAAGCACTTTTCAAACTTGGTGGTGGGTAATGACTTTTCAAGAAATTGAGTAGAAGATGAGACTCCTTTGTCAAAATAGCCACAAAGAGAAAGTTGACGAAATAAGATTTGTGTTTATTTGAGATTTTGATTGTGTTTATTTGAGATGACATTTGAAATTGAATTGTGTAGGACATTTTAGCAAAGAGTAATGTTATAGGTGTCTCCGATGGGCACAAAAATTATGGTCTCCACTTATTAATAGAGTGGGATTTGAAGATTTTTTATTTTATTTTAATTTTATTTATTTTATTTTATATATATATATTTTTTTTGAGAAGTCAAGAAAGGAAAGCAAGTAAAATTGTATTGGAAGAAAATGTTACTGCAGACATAGTTTAGTGTATGCAACAACTATCTGCTTTACCACATAGTGCCATAAATTTTATACTATTTTTTTTTTTTTATTTTGCACAATTTCATAAGTCTTTGTTAGAAATTCGGTCAAAAATAGAAACGAATTAACCCACAAAGCAAAATGAAAATCAAACAAGACAAGTGTTTGACGTGGAGGTTGAATCTCCACCCCTCAATTATATATTACTACTAAAACTCAACAATTAAAGCAATACAATCCTCACTCAATGTGTTGCCTCAATACTCAAGCAGTACTCCAACCCCGGCTTAAGCACTAACAGTTTGAGATAAATAAACCTCAGCCCATAACCGCATATATATATAGTACACCTTCCATAATCCTACACCTCTTTGGATTAGGAAATTACATCAATTTATGAGTCTAACTATATCCCACCCTCTAACAAATAATATCCTAATATTATCTTCACATAAACTACGATATTGCATGTATTATGAAAATATAAAATATCCTAAAAAATATAGCTAGAAGATTATTCCCCAAACTTGATGTTGTGCTTGACTTAACATTTTCAAATTGCACTTTCACACATTTATCTCACAAAAGAAAAAGAAAATTTAATCAAATAGCTAGTAAACTCACATACCATATTCTAAGGTTGGCAGTTCAAAGTGCGAGGGTTCAATTTCTCTATATATTTTTAGGATGGATTGGGTGACAAGACACAAGAAGAAAATATAGATTAGCACAAGAGACATATATATAAGCGGATGATACTCCTTTTTCAATGTCTATTCGATTGGATGAAAAAGTTGATGTATGTGTTTTGGTTGAAGTGACAAGGATAAACTATCAATGGCTCGCTGGATTTTGAGGATAAATCTCAAATTTCAACATGTTTAAATTAGTTTAAAGACACTTCTCAATGCACAACCTGAGTATTTTAAGCGTCAATATTTGTGGGGGGGTCCCAACAACCCACGACTTACTGTATAATTATTACTTGTGAACCAGATAGACCAAACATCTTTAGGGTGCATGTCTGCATGAGCGGACAATCTCTGACACGATAGCATAATCCAAACATGAATGAAGCTTATGAAAGACACATGAGCATCACACTACAACAACAACAACAACAACAACAACAACAACAACAAAAGAAAAAAAAAACAGAAAAAAAGAAACGTTAGAATGTACTGTAATTATCTAACTTCACATAGTTTTCAATATAATTTAAGACCGAAAATACAATATGGATGACCCATTTAGTTTGGCTCTTTAAAAATAATGGACAAAACTTGAATAGAACACATCTAAACAAAATGAAACTTGCAAAATGTAGCGGAAATGAACTAGATTGAATTGAACTTGCATAACAAATTAAAGGTTAGTAAAGCAAAACAAAAAGCAAAATGGTAACAATCAAAAAATTCAAGTGTTACCAAATTGTTAGCGATACATGGCAAATGTTCAAGAGAGCCTCTCAAGAGAACGTGCTCAATTGAGAGTGTGTTCTTTTTATATGAAGAATTGAATGGAAATGAAATGATTCAAATGAATAATAGTATATGAGAGAAAAATTAAATTATAAAACATAATCAAACTAATTTAATTTGAACTTAATGCAAAATAAGAACGATAAAATGAATACCCACCCGAGATAAATCTTGTCCTCGTGTAGCACAAATAACCAAAAGATAACCTTTTTAGCAAAATTTGTTTGCCAAAAAAAAATCAAGGATTCATCTTTTTGTGTGATTGATGATGCTTTATCTCTATTTTCTTGTTCTTGATTAAATTTCCTAATTATTCCCAACGAAGCTACAAGTCTCTTCAGAGTTCATACTGCCATTAGCTCATTACCCATTAGATGAAGCCAAAGTCCCACCAATAATACTAAGCTTGAAGAATCGAACTAAGGAACAACAATGGCAGGCACCAGTCATGTCACCAAGAGTGTTTGTGCCCTTTCTTCTCTCTCTTCACCTCGCAAATCCCTTCTCTCATATTCTTCTCCTTCTTTGTTTAACCCCTTTTCCCATTTTCCTCAAATCACCAACAAACCCAACAATGATCTCAGATTCAACATCACCACCAAATTCATATCAGTTCGAGCAATGTCTTCATCTTCATCTTCTTCTGCTTCATTTGGGTCGCGGCTAGAGGAGACAGTGAAGAAGACAGTTACAGAGAACCCAGTTGTTGTTTACTCCAAATCTTGGTGCTCGTAAGTTTCTATCTTCTACCTTTCTTAAAAAGTTGGTGTTTTGATTGCTTTTTCAGTTAGCTCTTTTCTTGAACATTGTTTTTTTTTTTTTTTGGGTAAATTATGTTTGGTTGAGAATTGCTAGTATTTAGGGATTTGAAGTGGGTTTTTGGCTTCTGATTAAAATGTGTGAGGTTTTGTGAAGGTACTCATCTGAGGTGAAATCACTGTTCAAAAGACTTGGTGTGGAGCCATTGGTTATAGAATTGGATGAATTGGGTATGTTCCTATCACTTTCAACTAGTGTGTTGCTGTTCAAATTTTTGCATTTCATTGTATTGGTTGTTTGTTGGTTCAATGAAAGTCCCTTTCTGCTCTAGAACTTGAACTATCTAGATCATTGAGCTATTACTTTGTGTGGTTTATGGCATCACTATTCGATAAGAAGAAGATATTAGGTTTCAGGCTTAAGAATCCAAGAGATATATAGATTTGTAGGGAAAAAGGAAGGCCTTGTTATCTTGGAGACTTACCAGTGGAGTCTGAAAATTTTGGGAAACTTTCAAAATTGAATTTGCAACAGGAAAACATTGTTCCATTTTTCATAACCTTGTTGTCTTGGAAATATTTCCAGTTGAAAATGAGGAGTTCAACTAACTTGAGAATGAACAAAAAACCTAGCTTTCTAATGGGAAATCATTATCAAATTATGCATGTCTTGGTAAACAATATTTTGATTATCATTAAAGATGCAACATCCTCCAGGATGGATTATCAAAGAACTACTGCTGAAACAAATTTATGAGAATTCACGAGTGTTTTTAGATACATTGCACATGAGTTGTTGAATCAGTAATTGGGTACTACATTATGAATGCAGAAAGAGGTGCAGGAACAAAGTGATTATTGTCCTGTTGATGCTGAGCTGCCCCCTTTTCTGTCCTATTCTTTCAAAGCTTCTTTTGAGCCAGTCAACAAAATACTGCTTTTTTAAGGAATCAAATAGAGGTTCTGCTCATGATTATGGTAACATGTCGCAAGATTATGATGTGGTTTTGTGCTCATGCTGAGCTCAAAACCTCTACAAAGCAGCAGCTACATAACATAGTGGCTGCTTTTTGAGTCCCAAAGACTATTGTATACACCACTTTGCAGTGTCAAGTGCCTTGTCTTGAGAAGGAGGGAAAAGCAGTGGTCTCCAGACACGTGGAAATTATAGGCTTTTGTTAAGTCTAATGTCGGAGTGAAAAAGGAAACTGTGTGGGGAAAGAGGATAACAGAGAGATAAGTAAGAGGGAAGGTTTGTTGCTGGTGTTCAGATGTCATGATTGCTGTCAACCAGATAATGAATACTGCACAGTATTTAGTTGCATAGGCGAAGGTTGATGATATAAGGTCAATGGTGGAGATCTAGCTGCTATGGGCAGGGTGGATAATGAGTTGTGGATGAGCTCCGGATTGAAATGTATGGGAAGGTTTTAAAGTTTTGAGGGGTACGAGATGACATTTATCTTAATGCATCTCCAGCGGCCCTTTTTGGTTGGGTATTAAGCCTCTTTAGACTTTCCACCGAATGGTGAAAGGGAACTTGAAATGATCTCTTCTAGTGAGAACCCATTTCCAAATTTTCTATCCTGAATGCTTCTGGACCTTTGATTTCATGATCAATTACCAGTTTACAGCTAATTATGCATTAGAAAATCCTGACTCTTTAAAAGAAATGTACGAGGACTAGGAAACAGAAATATGGTCACGTAGTGATCAACCACAGATGCTGGGATTACACCCATAAATGCTGGAATTTATAGTGCAAAGAGAAAATCACTTCCCAACATTTGTGGTGAAAATGGAATATTCTCTGGATATGCCATGATGAAAAATCTTTCCTAGGGCACAAGCAATGGAGCTTTTCCATTGGGTTTCTTTCTCCAGATAGCTTTTACCGTACCCTCTCTCCGTAGTTGACATCCAAAACCTTCAAATGTGGGGAGCTGCACCTTGCTCTTTCAATATTAAAAAAAAAAAAAAAAAAAGAGCTTTTGGAGGAGAGGAGAGAGAGAGTACAGAGAATTAATAATTCAAGTGGGCCACATGATAAAGAAGCTAATGAAGTTTTTCCATTGGAGGATCAAGTTTCTTCGAGAAGATGATTTGGTATGTATAAAACCTCACTAGGGGTTCTCCATTGGAGATGCCCTCAGATACCATCCACATAAGCTGCGGTCTGGATATCCCACAGTGGTATAAGTGGGATCCCATTTCCTCCTCCTAAATGCTTAAGAAAGTCACAAACAAAGCAGGGCCGTGTCTAGATGTAAAACATGCCTCAAAATAGTGCCTTGATAATTAAAACTTGTACGCAGGAAGATTTGAAAGTGGAAATAATAAGAAGTTGCTAGAAGTGTCTGTGCCTTTAAATCCTAAGAGTCACTCATCATGTCACCGGCTTTTTCAACTTTTCTAAACAGATTTACTAACATTATTCTCTGTCTCTTTTCTCCTCTCCTTGCCTGGTATCATCAACAAAAGGCTTGCAAATTGCATCTGCTGCTGCTGATTTTTGACAAAGTGATGCTAGTGCAGCTGTTTAGATGAATGTTACTCAAATGAAGTTGTTTAAATTCAATCCTTCATGTTGAACTTATCGAAGAAGCACTCCACTTGCCTTTTGTATATACTACTACTTATATCGTAACTATTAATACTTTTCTTTTAGTACTTTTTTTTTTTTTGACAGCAAAATGAACATATTTTGTTAGGCTACTAATTGCCAAAGAATCAACAAATTAAATTACAACAGCCGTTGGAGCCCAAAAAATCACCTCTAAACTTATCTTGTAGCATGCACAGGCTTATTTATTTTGGGGTGGATATTATGTCTAAGATATCATGAATCTCATTGTAGCTTTTTAATTTTTCAGATAGTTGTTCCTCATCGAAGTGACAAAAATGCTGCAGCTGATTTAGAGCTGCTGTATTGAGTTCATTTAGGCTTTCATGTATTCCTCTAACAAGCTTAAATCACATCTGATTTCATTAGCCATGTTTATTCTCTGTGAGTTGTCTTTATTTCTGAGTTTTCTTGCTCAAATGTATATTGGTTTGAGATATTACTACTTGTCATAGTTCACGGAGGATCATTTAGCTTTTTAGACTTACTACTTTTTTCCCCACTGATCATTTGGTCCTCCAGGTGCTGTCAGTTATCATTCCAATTGTAAATCATTTGTTGGCTCTTGTGTATTAATTTCATCTGTTTCCACGAACGCACAATATTGGTTGAGTACTTGAGTTAAATGACTTGACGAATACCATACATGCCAAACTGTCCAGTCAGTTGGTTACACTGGAAGCCATCTTGTGCTTATGTTCATCAAAAGTACTATCGCACTTCAGTCTCTATATGAGTTTTGCTGCTGTAGGATCTCAGGCAAATGACTCAAATGAGTAATTTTCCTAAATTTAGTGCAGATTGCTACTCTTTAATTTTTCATGAGAAACCTTGGGTTATATTTTATGCTGCACTTATTTGTTGGTTATTTTATATGCCAAACACTATTATTGCTTCTGCATTTTGTCTTGTATATTGGGAGAGATTGTGACAGTGTGAGGGAGGAAAGGATCATAAGGCCACAAGTGTCATTTTGAAAACTAGATTTCTGAGCTCCGGCCTGGATTCTTCTGCTGTATACTTTAACTGTGGATTATCTTCTCATGTACAAAAGTTTTATGTGCAACTATGTATCTTCTCTCATGTGAAAGATTAATTGGTTGACTAGTCGTTATCTTTTCTTATTAAACGGAATAATCTAATTGTCAAAATTATGAATTGTAATCTCGTGATCTTTTAGGTCCTCAAGGGCCTCAATTGCAGAAGGTACTGGAGAGGCTTACTGGACAACATACTGTTCCTAATGTTTTCATTGGTGAGTAATCCTTAACAAAAAGATGTTGCATGTGGTCTTCTATGTTCTGTGACTTAAAGTACAAGTTAGTGTATTTGTTTTTATTTCTTATTCAGCTCGTTACTACAGCACTATTGTCTAATTACTTGTTTGTAATGCAGTAAAAGGGGGCAAAGAACTAGCATTACTTCACCATACGCTACACTATAAGATAGATGCTACATCCCATATAGTCTTGTTGAACTTTTTGTGATCTGCTATGTCATGCGTTGACTATAATCTTCTTTGTTGTTACTATTATATATCATGAAGAATTGTGAATTTACAGTCATGAAAATGTTTTCAGAAACAAACTTAGTGATACCATTTGCATTTTATAAATCTATATAATCTTAACAAATCAATAAGATAACAAACTTTAAGTTCAAAAATCAAAATAAGCTTCATTAATTAGAACGGAGGGAGTAACCAGGACTAAGCTACATTCATTGCCATTGGTACTCAAATGTGTGAACAAGATATGCTTGTACTGCTTCAATATCAGTGATAATTTCTACTTTAGACTTCAGAGGTAGCAACTAGCAACTAGCATTAAAAAGGAGAAAAGTGGTTCTCATAAATTCTTTATGATGAGGGGCTAATTTTTACGTTTACAACATCAGGTCAGGAAAATATGGCACTTAATAAGTCTAGGGGCTTTTTTTGTTATAAAAGAATTATATGTTAGTAAGTCAATCTGAAAATAACCACCATGTTGTCTTCAGTTCAGCATCCAGTGACCAGAGAGCCATATGGTTATTAGTTTCCAAAGAAGTACACCTCAATCTAATTACTAAAATCTTAGTATTTTTCACTGATATTTTGCCAACCGTCAGAATACCTTAAATTTTATCTCAATTGTTGTCAGCTATGTAAACCCATTTGGATTGGCTTAGTCAATGTAGGTCACTGTTGGAATATTTATGTCTTTTATTCAGATGTCTTACTCAAATTTGTGGAGTTCTTACTTTTTATTTTTATTTTTGTTTTTTTCCTTATCAGGAGGCAAGCACATTGGGGGTTGTACAGGTAATTGTTCATATTTGTCTTTTCATTTATGTATCACTTGGATTTGTAGATATATTTTGGTCTTCTTGACTACTATGAGTTACTCTGATGCTATTTTCTAAACTGCTTCCCATTAAACCTACAATAAAGGAGCTCCTTGTTGTCAATATGAAATTTCATATAAATTAGCCATTATGATGTTAATGTATCTGTTGGTTCAATGGTTTGATGCAGATACCGTGAAGCTTTATCGGAAAGGGGAGCTTGAACAATTGCTTGCTGAAGCAAATGGCAAGGAATCACAGAGCTAGCATTTTCCAAATTGACATATCTGACGGGCCAGCTTCCCTTTGCAAGATATGCTCATCTTCGCCTTCTCACAACTGCAATTTGTTTCATTGTTGTAGATTTATTTATTTGTAATTGTTATTGAGTATGTTAGAGCATATTTTAGAGCTGTCAAAGTCTGCAGACATTACTATAATTCAGGCAACCTTGTATGCAGTTAGAATCATCTTGGGGAAAAAACCTGATTATTATATACTGATAGAGAGTTGAAATAAGATTTATTCCAGATTCAACTAATAATCTTTCTCAAGCTAATCTTTAGTCTTGCTTTTACAATTTCCATCCTCATGCTTCATCTCGCTCTGCTTAGGCAGTAGCCTTGTGCATTTGATATCATTTACAAAGCAGTGCACTTCACAATGTTAGTTACATTTCTCTGTTATGCTCTTCCTTGTCTCTTTTAAAAGACATTTATACTCTCCTCTAAACTGTTTTAACACCCTAAAAAATTCCACGTTTGGATCGCATCAAGCCCCCGCCCCCAGTTCTATGGATAGAGGTAGTGCTCCTTCTGACTGAATCCATTTCGTTCCCCTGAAAGGAGATCTGGGTACCGGTTGAGTTCAGCTCCATAGGTAGTCTTGCACATGCATATGCCCTGGAAAACTGTACATTTTCTGAATGGGAAAGATCAAGTAGCAGATGAAACTAGAAACCCCAAGAATTTTGATATTTTCGGAATATGTACAGCCAATCACCATACAGCCATAAGAAGATACATTATGGAAATCAAGTTTGTACATTACTATCAAATATATACAATTTATTTCTTGAATCTTTAACCTCAAATGCACGTGATAGTTCTTGAGACTGAGGCTTGTTGAGTTAGACTCATTATTATGAACTTAGGTGGCTATGCATAATAGAAATCTTGTACTTTTAAGATAGCTAAATTTCCTTCTAACCTTAAAAGATAACAATAAGATTTTAAATATTTCTCCCACAAGTGTATATATAAAGACCACTTAATTAGGAAGCTGAAGATGCCGTGAATTTCTCTCTTAATCCTTTGAAGTAAGCCAACATCTTACTCTTGTCAGGGATATTGTCTCTGATCACTGGAACTTCCTTAAATCTCATGCTCCATGCATGTAAACCCGGGAGGTTGTTAGAGTCTAGTAGTTTGATTCCAGCTGCTTCTTGCATTTGTTCGAGCCAACAAGCAATCCATCCTAAGCATATATCAGTAAACCCTATTTGGTTCCCGCTAAAGAATTTCTTCTCTCCCAACCCTCTCTCTTCTAAAGTTTTCAGAACATCTTTAGCTTCTTCTGCTAGCTTCTCTTGTTCCTCCCCTACAGCTCGGAAGTAAGAATAAAATGTTGGGCTCTGCACCATTCAAAGATTTATTTAGATGTACAAAAGCTTAAAGCTCAAGAATACATATGACCTTGCCTTACATAATAGTAACTTATTGGCGCTTGGTTTGAGCTCTATAGATAAAATTCTGGTTTTGAGCCATGCTTTCACAGGTCCAATGAAGTGGTGCTCATAAGAACACGAGCTTATTATATAACTCCCCAATTTGCTAAAGTCTCATTATTCATCCAAGAAAAAATATTATTGAAGAAAAATAGGAAAAGAAATTTTGTAATCCAGACTTACCTTATCTTCTAAATATTTTGTCCAAAATCGTGCCATGGCCTTTTCATAAGTATCGGCTGGAAGCAGCGGATTTTGGGGCCATATCTCGTCCATGTAATCAAGAATGATAATGGATTCAGCCATAGCTTTTCCATTATGAACGAAGACTGGTATCCTCTGGTAAACTGGATTATACCTTATAAGATCATCACTCTTATTTGCTAAATCCTCTTCTGTGTAATCATACACGATACCCTTGAGTTTCAGAGCCCATATGACCCTGTGACAGTACACACTGGACCAAGCTCCCAATAATCTCACTTCCTCCATTTCTGTTCTATGGTTGCTTCTGTTTGGTTTCCCTATAAATATGCAGTAAACTATTCATCCTCAATTGTCGGAATGCTGTGGGAAGTTATGCATTATTGCAGGTTCTTTTTGACTATCTTCATTGTGATGCACTTAGGGGTAAGAAGCTGACGTTTAAGGTGATAGACTTGAATAGGATATTGTTCGGACTGTGATATATTTGCCAGGACCACTTGTTTAGTTGTTTATGTTTTATAATGATGTGACTGATGAACATGGACTTTCTGATAAGATTGCATATAGCCTTAACTGATATGTGTACGATGTAGATTATAGTATTCTTTTAGATGAGAGCTTTAACAAATATTCTTTACGAAGTAGTAAGAATTGAGTGTTATCTGGTATGCTGTCAAAGATTGTTGTTTTGTAGTAATATGCCATCTATTTCACCTTTCATGTTAAATTTGTTGGTGGTTCATCTCCCGGCTCAATTGGTAGGTTGTGTAGCCAAGAGCCAGCCTAAAACGTAGTTGGAGGTTTCTCATTTAGATCTTATATTCTGTTAGCTTGTGGCGAGCCAGATTGCATATCAAGTAATGGTTACAATCTTTGTAGTGTCTTAGTTTGAATAATGATTTATTTTCCATCCTTTGTCAAGACAGTATAGTGTGTGGTGTACCATAGGGGATCACACTGGACTGCATTTCCCGACCTTGTCGAGACACGCAAATTCATAGTGTGGAATTGACGTTAAGACTAGTAGGCGTCTTACGTTGGTGATACTTTATGCCTCTACAATGCTTATAGCAAGCTAAACATGTTTTCCAGTTGATTAATGCAGTTCTTATTACCAAAATATAAAAGTATCAACATATTGTAGTGTCTGTCCTCAATGCTTCCATCTACGACAAGGGTAACAGCGTCATATGTAGATAGATTTACCCTTGCAATTATAGTTGCCATTTCTTTGGACCTTTGATTGATGGTTCATAACTGGGTATTTGGGGTAAATGAAAGAGCCTAAGTATAGTGAATCCTAATTTACCCGTCCTCAGTTGTTCTCTTCAACGGCTAGTTGCACTAGTCAAAGATTCAGGGGTAATATTGTATATCTAGGCCTCTCTAAACATTTATCTGCGTCGTGATTATACTGGATTGTTATTGTATCCTTGAAACTGTGATATCTTTTTATTTTTTATTCATGAGCCGTGATAATGCCAATGAAGAAAAGACTAATTCCAAGAAAATTACGTATATTTCTCCAGGGTAAGAACACAGAATTTCCTTAGAAGTAGAGTTTTTTTTTCCTTGGCATTATTGGCACCCTTCATTCGTGGTTTTTGATCCGTGCTTCTTTTCTTTGTTTTTGTTTTTTTCTTTTATATTTTGTTTTTAATCCTTTTGGTAGTCACTGTTGACAAACTTCAATAGAGAAGTTAACTGTTTGTTTGCTTATGTTTGGTTGCATCAAACGTAGTTCGAGTTTCTTTTTCTGTGTGTGTTCTAAAGCACATTACTTGGCTAGTTACTCACCAACAGTTGCCATCAGGGAACACATCTTCAATTCGTCTACGGCTTTGCCCTCGCTGGACTAGTAAAATGAGACAACTTGATTTTTCTTCCCCGTAAAATCATTTTGCTAGGAAAAGATTCATTTATTTTAGAAAAATTTGTCAGAAACCACCTTATAATTTTATTTTTTAAATGAAACCACCTTATAAAATAATTCCAATCAAGTCCAACCACCTTAACCTCTTTTACGGCTAAAAAACAAAGTGAATTGACCAAATTATCTTCATATGACTTGCACGTGGTTCATTTAATCTACAAAAGTAGCAAAATATAAGGGTAATTCGGTTAGTTCACTTTATTTTTTCGCTGGAAAAGAGGTTAAGGTGGTTGGATTTAGTCGGAAATATTTTATAAGGTGGTTTCTTTAAAAAAAAAAAAAATATATAAGGTGGCTGCATAAA
This sequence comes from Mesembryanthemum crystallinum, assembly GCA_030267885.1. Classification (NCBI taxonomy): domain Eukaryota; kingdom Viridiplantae; phylum Streptophyta; class Magnoliopsida; order Caryophyllales; family Aizoaceae; genus Mesembryanthemum; species Mesembryanthemum crystallinum. The sequence goes on from BSSO01001457.1 coordinate 19,907, forward strand.
AAAAGTCATATTTTAAAAGGTGGTTTCTGACAAACTTTTCTTTATTTTATCGTGCTGTTCTACAATCAGCTCAATTCAATTTAGTAACTTATTATGCTCTCACATTTTTTTTTTTCCAATAATTATGAGTCAATCTTATTAGAGCAGTGAAAGCAAGCACCCCACTAAATCATGGAGGTGTTGTGCCAAAGATCCAAAGAACCAAACAAAATCCAGAAAAGTAAAACAAGACATCAATAGGCAACAAAAGAACAGAAGCAAAAAAAGAGTTGTAAAAACGATAATCCACGATTTTGATCAAGAGCTCCTCTTTTCCTCAACAGTATACAAACCTCTTTAATCTTCCGCTTGTCACCTTTTCTTTGCTAACCTTGCACTTCTTCTCACTTGCTTTAGAGTTTGGACCAGCTCATGGTCATCTTGAGCCACCAATCCCAAAACTTATCCCAAAACTTTCCCAAGATTCTATTCATTCAATTCTTATTCAATGTGCATAGTGCAATTCAACATTGTTAAGTTGAAATAAACAAAACCTTTTTATTTCAATATTTTTATTTTTATTTTTGCTAGCGGTGCTTTTCTTGTCACCACGCATTGGTTATGCTGGTAAGATTTGATTTTCCTCAGTTTATGATTCTTATGGTTGGCACCTGGAGGTTAATTAGAAGCATCCAAAAGTCTTAAGCCAAAAAGATTGCACTTTTATTTGGATCTTAAATGAATCATGACTTCTGGGCTTAAGCCTTTTTATTATCTTGGACCAGGGTCCAGTTATGTATCTGGATTGTTACAAGAGTACTTTCACTTGTAAATTAACTTTGGTCTTTATTCACGGTGGAAAAAAGAAGCCTTCTTAAATTCTTCTCAACTTGAGTAACACTATTGTGCTAGCGTCTAATGTATAGATGTCTAATGGCTTTTTTCACTTTACAAAGGCCTTTGATGAACTTATGCCCATTTCAACATAAGCTTCTACCATAGTTCCTTGAGTAACATTCTTACGCAATCGTCTAACCGTTAGACAACCCATCTCAGGGGCTATTTTTTCCAATTTATGGGTTAGTTTGAGCAATTTAAGGGCGACATTTTACATCTTAGATAACTTTTATTAAAATAGACTAATTTATAAAAAGTCACCCCCAAGTCGCTAAAAATAACCCATAAATTATAAAAGTCACCATTAAATTGGGTCGTCTAACAGTTAGACGGTTATACACAAAAATTTGCGTAGTTCCTAATTGAATTAACTATGCAATCAAGTATCGCACCTATATATTATCAATTTTCTTGCTCAATCTAGTTAAAAGACAAGAAACAGAAGGGGGAAAAACAAGTGTCAATGGGATTTCTCGAGCACTAACCAAAGTGGTCATCATTAAACTGTTTGACAAAGTTATCAACAACCATTAACATTAATTGTAGCTAGTATACTTTGGTTTTTGGGGAGTATTAGTACCGACCAGCTGTTTCATCCGGACAGATGGTAACTTGTAACTCTTCTGTAAAAAAGAATAGGCACTACAAGCTTATTAGTGCTGTGATCAAGAGCATTGCACTAGCTAGATATGGCTGATAATGTTATTCTAGTTAACGGTTACTGCACTCTCGCCACTTGTTAAACCAAAGTTTGAGGTTCCCAGATACATGGAATTAAACTTAACACATAAACATGAGTGCTCAAAACTCCTTTTTAGGTTCCCTCTTTGCTATAAATAGGCTAACTAGATCGTTTGTTTATGTACAACAATCAAATATAAGATTGTAATACTTAGCATATTGTTGTTGGTAAGTGTGACCTTCATAAGTGAAAACCATGCAAAAGCCTTTCATAAGTGTTGGAGTGTTACTTGCACTCTTACTTGTGCTGTTTGTGTTAGTAGGGGAAGCACAGGGTAGACTACTACTTGGTAAGGAAGAGATCGTTTTCAATGGAGAAAGAGGACGGGATAGAGGTGGAGTTGGTGGTAATGGAGGCATTGGTGTTGATCATATTGGATTAGCTGATGATGTTAGAGGTGGACTAGAAAAAGATGCAGGTGTAGGGGGCTATGGTAGCAGTGCAACCAATGGAGTTGGTGGTGGAGGTGGTGTTGGAGTTGGAGGCGGTGGTGTAGGTGGTGGAGTCGGCAGTGGTGCTGGTAGTGGAGCTAGGGGAGGCATAGGAGCTGGAGGTGGTGCAAGAGGTGGTAGTGGTTCTAGCTGTGCAGGTCAAGGAAGTGGAAGAGGGCATGGTGGTGGAGGGAGCGATGGAAGGGGAGGTATAGGAGGTGGTGGTGGTGGTGGAGTTGGAGGTGGTGCAGGTGGTCGAGGAGGTCTAGGTGGTGGAGTAGGTAGTGGGGGAGGAGTTATCATAGGTGATGGCAGTGGAAGAGGAGTAGGAGGTAGTGTTGGTGGTGGAGCGGGAGGAGGTGTTGGTATTGGAGGTGGTGGGCATGGAGGAGTAGGTGGTGGTGGTGGTGCAGGTGTAGGTGGTGCTGGCAGTGGCGGAGGTGGAGTTGGAGGAGGGGTAGGTGGTGGTGGCAGTGGTGGAATTGGAGGTGGTACCGGATCTGCTGGTAAGGTTGGGGGTGGTGTCGGAGCTGGTGGTGAGGTTGGAGGTGGTATAGGTAGTGGTGCCGGAGCTGGTGGTAGGGTTGGAGGTGGAGTTGGTGCTGGCGGCGGAGCTGGAGGAGCCGTAGGCGGTGTTGGTGGAACCGGAGGTGTTGTAGGCGGTGGAGTTGGAGGAGGTGGTGCTGTAGGTGGTGGCAGTGGTGCTGTAGGTGGTGGCAGTAGTGCCGGAGGTGGGGTTGGAGCTGGTGGAGTTGGAGGAGGGGTAGGTGGTGGTGGTGGCGGTGGCAGTGGTGGAACTGGAGGTCGTACCGGATCTTCTGGTAAGTTTGAAGGTGGTGTTGGAGCTGGTGGTGAGGCTGGAGGTGGTATAGGTAGTGGTGCCGGTGTCGGAGCTGGTGGTAGGGTTGGAGGTGGAGTTGGTGCTGGCGGTGGCGGTGGAGCTAGAGGAGCCGTAGGTGGTGGTGGTGGTGGTGGAACTGGAGGTGTTGTAGGCGGTGGAGTTGGAGGAGGTGGTATAGGTGGAGGAGGAGGTGGTGCTGTAGGTGGTGGCAGTAGTGGCGGAGGTGGGGTTGGGGCTGGAGGAGGGGTAGGTGGTGGTGCTGGTGGTGGTGGTGGAATTGGAGGTGGCATAGGTAGTGGTGGTGGTGGTGGAGCTGGTGGTAGGGTTGGAGGTGGTGTTGGCGCTGGTGGCGGAGCTGGAGGTGTCGTAGGTGGTGGTGGTGGAATCGGAGGTGCCGTAGGCGGTGGTGGAGTTGGAGGAGGTGTTGGTGGTGGAGCTGGCGGTGGGGTTGGAGATGGAGCCAGAGCTAGTGGTGGAGTTGGAGGCATTGGTGGTGGAAGTGATGCCAAAGCAAGTGGTGGAATTGGAGGTGGTGCAAGAGGCAAAGGTGGTGTTCAAGGTATCAATTAATGCAAGTATGGGTGGTGGAGGTGGTGAAGGAATGGGTTTCAATTGTCATAATGAAGGTGGTAGCAATAGTAATATCTTAGAAAATTTCTTTATGGACATTTTCAGCCGGTTACTATTGCCG
>BSSO01001458.1:0-23472 GCA_030267885.1 Mesembryanthemum crystallinum
TAAGGGCAAAATAGTCCAAATACACCCTCCTTAATTCTTGTGTGAATAGTGCAATGTTAAGGAAAGTGAGGGACGGAGGGAGTATTTACCAATAATAAGGTAACAGGGTTTACGATAAGGAGGATTGAATTTACCAGGGGCATTTCATTTGCAAACAGGCCTTCACCTGCTTACATTATCCAATGTCTTTTTGCCCAAGCAACAACTAAAATGTGTTCTGCAGGTCCCTTTTTAAGAAATGATATGTAGCACGGTAGTTGGTACTTGTTTACATACCGTGCATTTTGGGGTGTATGTCACATGCTATTTGGTTTGTTTAGTTGGTGGACAAGTACGGTCGGTTGCTATTAGCTTGTTGATTAGAGTTCTAGTTAGCTATGTTAGTATTAAGATTATACTTATTTTTACATTCCCATAGGATCCTTTCCACTTTGCTGAACCTTTAAGTATATATAATGTACCTCTCATTGTGTAAGAAAGCGAGGGAAGAGTGCAGAGACACAAGAAATGAAATGAAAAAAAAACACAGGACTGCAGTCTGCAGGTTGCTTAGTTAGTACTTTAACCATTTGAAAAAGAAATATAACTGATGCTTAGAAAAGGACATAACCACCTCCCCCTCTTACCTCATGTCAGGCACTGGTGGACTTAACTATGATTTTCCCGGGTGACTAAGCAAATAAAATAACAACAAAACCAAGCCTTTCCCAGTAAATTGGATTGAGCATGTAGAATAGATCCTTCGCCACCAAGCAAAAAAGAGAAAGAGCAAAAGCAACTATTGGACAGAATCCTATATAGAGAAGGTTGCAATTTGACATACGTTGCAGCTAAACAACATACCAGAGAGTTTGAAACATGAGTTTGGGACTCGAATCCTTCAGGTTGAACAAGAGGGTTCACCAGCATAGGAGGCGGCATGAACCCAAAGCTATAGCTTGCAGTACTTTGAACAACTGGAAATGGAGAGCTTGCAGTACTTTGAACAACTGGAAATGGAGGCCCAACAGCTGGCAAAGTCTCTTCCTTCAGCTGATCATCTTTTGGAACTGTTGCAGAAGAAAGAACTTTTGTTTCTGAGGGAGAACCTCCTCCAGGTAAATGGGATGCAGATTGAGGATGATCCAAATGTTTTCCTTCTTGAGCAGTTAATACTGCATCTTGATCACTGTATACAATATTTCAATAGCTTAGACACAAGAGGACTTAAACCCAGTTTTAAGTTACTGGAAGTTAAAAGGAATAAACTACTATAACATCCCCCATGTAACCTCCAACATCCCTAAATGTTCTACTATCGCAGTTTTTTTTTTTTGGCTAGGAAAGGTCCTCTATCTCATAATGTGGAGAAACCAAATAAAACAAGATATAAATCACAAATGAGTTCAATAGTCACAACTCACAAGCACCCAGACAGAGTATAAGCAAGCATATTCACCAATATTCTATTGCATATTAGGAAGTTCGCATATAAATCAGTCAGTGCCAGGCACATGAAAGAAACAACTAAAAGTGCACATCAGCCCCCGATGACTTACTGCTATGCGAGAAGAAAAGGAAAAACATACTAATATGTTACTGACCATGGTAAAGGTTTACTTGCAGTTTCATCATGAGCAGAATCAGCAGCAGGGTCTGAGTTCTTAGTGCTTTCACTGTTTACATTGTTTTCCCTTACCCCAAAACAAGCATCAAGGCTTCCAAAACTCAATACATTCTTTACAGCATCAGGGACTTGGATGTGGTTTGGAATGATGACATGTCGGCCATCAGAAAATTTCAACTTCTCTAGCTTTGAGGTAGCCTCCTTCATACCTGAGACATTTAGAGTTAATTAAGAAGATTCTTCAACCACTGTTGTAACGTCGTCTAAGAAACCAATTTATCACAAGATCTAATGCATGACCTCGAACTACAACACTCCGTGCATTATATACTCAAGTCTTATTTTGGTCCAGTATTCAGGCTCTATCAACACAATATAAGATCCATGAAAGGAAATGATAAGTTGCCCCATTAGGGGTGCCCAAATGTGCACCTCCATGACTAAACAAATTTTGTTGTCAAAAAAAGTAAAAGAAATTTTATCATATCCACAAAAACTAATTTACTTATGAAGATGCACCCTTGGGTGCCCCTAGTGGGGCACCTAACTATTCACATGCATTGATTAATGAGGGAAAAAGGAAAAACAAGGTCTTGCAACAGCAAGAATGGATTTGGGAAGGTGTAAAAGTGAAGCACTTCTATTTGCTTCATATTACTACAACATGAGCATATACAAAGAAAACAGCATTGGATTCAGGAGCACGATCAACAGAAACAAAGGCTCAAAATCAACAATTTGTTATCACGTCATACAAAATAGATGGGGAATATTTTAAAAAGCAAACATTCCAACATCCATGAAAATTTAATGGCAGGAAAGCATAAAAAAAAATTGATGATAAACTCAGAAAGGTAAAACACTGCATAGCGAACAAAATAAAAGATACCATCAGAAATAAGGTGAATTTTCAGATGCCCAAACCCAATAGTTAACTCAGAAACGAATATTCATGATCTCAGAGTCTAAAATATAGTTGAAATCAAGCAGAACAGAATACAGCACAAAGATGTCCAGAATTCTTATTGCAAGAAATGGAAAACATCGACAGAGGCCAGATAGAATCCATTTACAGTCTGTAGGACCAATGCCATTCAAAGCTGAGTAAGCTATTATGACAACAGGTCAGAGGCAGTCAGGCAAATACAATGTCTACAGCCATTTAGTCTCAAGTCAAAGCCTTTTAGGGATAAAATACATGGCTACTATCTCCTATAGTTGACATGATTAGTAAATGTGACGGAAGAAATCAAACATATAAGTATGTTTTAGATGCACTCATGATCACTTTAAAGTGCCAATTAGTCCTCCCCANCCAAAAAAAAAAAAAGAGAAAGCAGCAAGAAGACAATTTCCTATCTTTCATACACATGAGGTATCAATATAAGCATGTTAAACATTAGCCGCCGCACAAGTACATCGCAACAGGCCAGTACCTTGTGGTGAGGAAGTCTTGACAGCAGAAATATTGTCAGAAGGATGAATCTTATCAACTGATGGGCATTCACTCAAATGTTCAACATGTATATGTCCAAACGCCTTATTTTCAATCATGGATGAAGATACCTCTGATCCATACACATCCTGAGGTTCATGTTTATTTTGATGGCTATTGCTTATTAATTCAATGGTGCCCAACCCTCTATCAGTAGGAATAGACTCAGTTGGTTCACCAGATATCTGTTCAATTCGCACTTCACGTTTGATAGCACCAACTGCAGTAGGTATTCGGGAACCATGAGAAGGTACCAGCACAGGATCTGCCGCAGAGGATCCATGTTCTGAACCCGTCTTGGGCATACTTGATAAATTATCAGCACTAGCTTCAACGTCTTCTTTTGAGAGGTAGGTATCCCCAACTCCAGAAGACTGGGAATCATGTCTGCCACTAAGACAACCATTGGGAACCTTCACTGGCCCATTCATAGTGATGGATGATGACCTGCAAAGAGAGGTTACAAGTCAAACAGGAAATACTTCCTAATTTGCAGGTTACATGGTAGCAAAATCCAATTAAAACCTATCCCAAGAGTTTTGGTAACTTCAAGAAGTTATTTACTTTTGTACATGAAGAGGTTGTGTTGAATTTTCTTTAGAAACTGGCACAGGAGACCTCCTGAAACCTTTCTCTCTACTCTCTCCTACTCCATTCTCCTTCCGAATGGCTGCATTCCTCCGTCCCCCAGCATCTAGCATGACGAAAAAATAAGCAAATCAACATTAGCATACAAGTCTGCGCCATGATGACAAAATGTGCCTCAACAAAATTCTTCCACTATGGCCAAAATAAAAATTACAACAAAGTAACTTGTGAATTTAGTTTCTGCGTATAAACTTCTTATAGATTGTCTCCTCTCTGTTTGCTCCTTATTTACAAGGATTCTTTAACAACTAATTTTCTTTTCCCTAATGAAAAGAAGAATTAAATCCAAGGGACAAGGAAACTAATTCCTGCATCCCAAAAAGAGTGTCATTGTTGTTAAAACTGAGGACACTTTCCTAATAAAGTAGTAACATTCTTTTCATGACTTCACCATGAGTCCATGACATCCTCCTTACAAAACATTTATCTAAAAAGAAAAATTTTGGGGAAGGAAATCATACTTTTGAGAAGGATGGAGTATATTTAATGAGCCTGCTAAGGATAGATATTAATCTATGATAAATCTATATATTTTCATAAGATAAGAATGAAAAAAAAATCCAGGAACTCTAATCAAAATTCAGACGACTGACACTTTAGCATAAATACAAACCATCGCTATCTTCACTGAGCAGAGCAATGAAATGGGACACAGATACAAGAATCACAGAACAGAAAAAGAAAAGAAAAGAAAAAAAGGGGAAGGGGGGGGGGGGGGGGGACACAGCACAGCATCCATAATAACATTAGGTATAGAAGATAGAGAGGTAAAGGGTGGATTTGCATTAGAATCTAAAGTTACCATTAGAAGTATATTGAGAATTAGAGCTTCTATAGCATAGAAGAGAGAGAATTAACCACATTACACCATTAAAATCTAGAGTTACCATTAGAAGTATATTGAGAATAAGAGCTGCCTCGAGGAGCCCTAGTCCCTCGCCCTTGATAGCCAAGTTTCCCCCTATACTCTTCGGCTGATCTGCTCTTCACAATCTGCATCAAATTTCAAAAAAATTCAATACTTACTACTTAGTAAAAGAAGTACGGCTAGAGTGCATTACAACATCCCTACAAATTGGCTTGCATCATCTGAGTTACCTATCATATTTATGAAATGAAAACTCAGACAACTTCTACGATGGGATAAAGCTCTTTTTCAAGGTGGAACGAGGACTGGTTCTTCGTGAGAAAATTAGCCACAGTCTCAATGGCTCCATCATTTTCAGTTTAAAGACATGAACTTTGATCCACTTAGGTCAAGTTAAACTTTTTCATGCTTTGGTTCCCAAACAAATTAGATATAAATCCATTAGAAAAGTATTTCTTTATGAAGCACATGCCTCAAATAAACTTATTCTGTGTAATTGATGACCATATGCACCAAGCAATGCAGAATCAGTGCATCTGTATTCTGTACAATTGATGACCATATGCACCAAGCAAATATTGTTTTTCCAATGATGACAAAAATATCAGTCACTCACCACATAATATACTCAATTGACTATTCTATATAGCATATAATAAGTTGATGTTGAGTAAGTACCTCCTTTCTCTTATCGCGCTTCCTCTTCACCTCGTGAAAGGTATCTGAAGAGCCAATAGATTGTTATGTTCATCGACGGAAAATGGATTTGCCAAAAAAGGAAGTGATAGATAAATAGTACTACAGCTCACACACTCTCCTAATTCAACACAACAAATCATTAGCTACAAGCACAACGGGTGCATGACTAAATACACATAACATAAGAAGTAAGACTAGCAGGCATTTCTCTAAAAATCACAATGAAAACAGGATACAGGTGTTTAAGAAGACGAACAAACAAACAAAAGACTAGCTAACTGTGAAAATTTATTAGGGAATCCTAGTTCCACGGTGTTCCCATTCTTTTTCTCATTTTGAAAAAAATACCACCTACATCCAATTCACACAGATACAGGCGAAACGTGGCAAATCGGAGAAAAAAGCACAGCCGACTAAGGAATGAATTTATCTGACATCTACTCCAGCTACATTGGAGCAACTTTATCTTCCTAAATTTATACTTCAACAAATTCTCAAGCCTCAAATAGATCAAAAGCAATTGGAACTGTTGCTGCAGTTCTAGGAAAAAAGAGTCAATACATAACAATGGTATCTCATATCAACTTCCCTTGATTATATACCGAATTGTCATGATCAATTCTCCCAACGAATTAGCACATTTTACAAAGGTTGGGCCCACTAGGAGCGTGACAACTTCCATGAGACATGCTCAGATAAACGGGATCAATATCATAGCACCCTCACACACCATCATCAACTAAAATCACTCAACCCCTTTCTTTCAATTGCACCTAACTAACAGAAAGCACACATGTCATGCTATGACATAGAATTCCACATCCAATCACACATATAATGGTGACACCCGGGAAAATCAAAGAAAAGCAAAAGAAAGGATAGTTTCTTCTACATTTAGCCAACTAAGGAATGAATTTATCTGACATCTACTCCATTTACATCCACTAGGCACTCAAAGTGGTCAACCATGTTAGTTTGATGTACCAAAAAAAAATCTAAAAGCCTTCATCTCCAAACATAGAACTACATGTTGCAATCATGAGGGTGTTACAGAGAATAATCGAATTGCTACCTGGTAAGTAAAGCATTTCCCAGCACGGACCCGATTATCCAAATCCTACTCAACCCACCACCAACCACCACCCCCCCCCCCCCAAAAAAAAAAAGGATAAATTATGAAGTACCCACTTAACAACACAGTGATTAGGGCTCACACAAAATTCAAAGAAATGTGAAAACAGAATTCATAAAATACAGCCAAAAAAAAACATTTATTTTTCAATTAAATTAGGGCTTGTAATAAAGAACGGAAGAGCAAAACAAGAACCCTTTTAGATAAATTCTCAAATGCATCAATTACTTCACCAAAGCCCAAAATCAAGACCCCCAAAAACCAAGATGGGCAATTGCTTGATCAACTAAAAACACCCTAAACATGACAAATTGCATCAACCCATTTGACAAAAATGAGAGAAAAAGCGAGAGGATTTATATATACCAAGATGGAGTAATCTCTGGGTGGTCTCGTTGGGATCCATAGAACAATCTTTGAGCATTGCATAGATGTCTTCATCGCTGTGATTTCCGGTGATCTCTTTGATGTTCTGAATCGTTTTTCGAACATTGTTTGGGATCGAAACCCTAGCGCCGCTGTTGCTCATCGTTTCTTGCAGCTGAGAGAGAGGAGAGAGAGAGAGAGAAGGGGGACTGAGAGAGTATAGAGAGAGAGAGAGAGAGAAAAAGAGAGAGACTTTGGGAAATTTTTGAAAAAGGGGGAGTAATTACATTTGAGGAAGAGAAGGGGAAATGTAAAGAGGGTTTTATATAATTGAAGAGGGGACTTTTTTTTTGGTGAAGAAAAAGGAAAAGGGGCTATATTTTTGGAAGGGATTGTTATGGGAGATTTGAATTGGGGTACTCCAAAAATATAAAAAATATAAAATTGAAAAAGACAAGACAATAATATGGGTGTAGTGATGTACATTGGAAAAAATTCCTCCAAAATTTTGCCTAATTTTATTACAATAATAATGTGAGATAGGACGTGTCATCATTTTTTGAAATATATGTAAATACTGGACTTTCATGTCCTTTTAAACATTAATAATTTAAGCGTAAATAAGGTAATTTTTTAATGAAATGATTCGTTGCCGAAAATTGCCTTTAATTTGCATTTTTTTTTTTAGCAAATACCTTATATGATTCTTTTGGCGTTATTCTAATTTTTATAACTCCTTTTGTTGGTGAAGAGTACCAACTAATGTAATTAGCTTAGTGAACCATTTTATCTAACTGTTATACCCTCAAGTGCTTTATTTAGAAGCTAACTCTTCCATTCTTTATATGGTATGGTCAATCCATGTTGGGAGATACTTTTAACTTCATATACCAACCATGATTAATTCCCTCTTAATGGTAGTGGTAGTGACGGTGGAGGAAAATTTGGAATGGTTGTGGCGGGATGAGATAAGGGTCAAATGAAGCGGCAATGATGTTGCTAAGTGGTGGGCTTGAAGATCGAGTTGTTTTCAAAAGCCCAAATCCATATTGGTGCCCGGATTGGATCAACTCCACCCCGCTACATCATTAATATAGGCAATTTTACAATAATGCATGTAAGGGCCGAGTACAATAATGCAAAAGTTCATGATCTTACCATAAATCATAGCAAGTTTTTCTAGCGTGATCTATGCTCTTTTTATATATATGTTTCTTAAGGAGATTCTCTAATTAACATTCATCCTAATATTAATCCAACCAACACATGATTAATCATGGAGTTTGCCAACAATAATAAGCATGATGTTTATAATGCATCCATAGGCAAAATTAGTTACAGTCCTTGACAAAACCAACTTTTGTATCTTGAGTCAAACCCTTATCATCAACACAACAACAATTTTTTTTCGATACACCATCAGCATTTACTCACAACCACTTAACAAGTATCTCGTGTTGCCCGATTCATTGTTGTAGATTCATATTTCTAATTAAATAAGGAAGCATTACTTAAATAAATGGGAACATTTACATTGGAGCTTTCATGGTTGGAACAAGCATGCCATTTTAGAAATACGTAAGTTTCTCCCAAATTGTAGGTCACAATTGCCATGCACCTCGTATGATTAATGCAATATCCTTTTTCAATTTTACAACCACGTAGCACATATAGATGTCAAACTAATGAAAAAGAATGTGTTAACTCTCAAAGATTTACTCTAGTAATAACTCTTAATTATATTGTACTACCTCCGTTTCAAGTTTATCTTATCTTTGACTTTTTTCGCAGTCTACGAGACAACACTTTGACCATAAATAACTACAATTCTATAACTATAAAAATTATAAAAAAAAATTGATATTTTGGAAGTGCTAGTTAAAATGAATCTAAAAAATATTATTTTTACTTTGTAAAACTTTATAACTTTTCATAATTTAATGGTCAAAGTTTACAATGTTTGAGTAAGAAAAAGTCAAAGACAAAATAAACTTGAAACGGATGAAGTATTTCCATTTACAACAACATCCTTAGTAAAATATTGTGAGTCGCATTGTGAAAGACAGATAAAATTTATTGGATAAAGGGATATCATATAGCCCATTGAAGCCAAAGTGAGTATCATGACCAATTAATATGAAAAGGATAATGTGATGTGTTGAGTGAATGGTCAATAATAATATACTAATAGGTTAAACTTAGTTTTTTTTTTTTTTTTTCCTCGTATTCCATTTATAAGCTAGCAATAAAGATAATTTAAAGAGAACTATGGTTTGAATTTTGATATATGCTATGTGTATATAGTACAAGTAAAACGATAACTCTTAATGAGATAAGGTTTTTTTTGTATAAGTAAAACGATAACTCTTAATGAGATGAGTTTCTTTTGTATCTCTGTGGAGACAATAAAACAAATTTGCTACATAAGATCATTGACACTTTTGATCAATAAGTGATACTCCCGATACTTTTTGATCAACAAGTGATACGTCCGATATTTTTTGATCAACAAGTGATACGTCCGATACTTTTTGATCAACAAGTGATAGTTTAAACACGTGATACGCTTATAACACCGACTAAAGAAAGAAGAGGAAGTTACCAAAAAAAAAAAAAAAGGGAAAAACTTTACGGTATAAAGGAAAAAAAAAAAAAACAATATCATTTGATCAATAATTATCGTTTTACTAGTAGTATATAAGCACATAGGTGGTTCAATACCCGTCTGCACATCGAAGGCTTTTATTTCTCTCTCCTTTCATCTTCTCCCATCGAAACCCTAACCCCTTTTCTCCGGTTTCTCTCTCTAATCTCGCACTCTGCAAAACCCTGATCTAAGCTTCTTAATCCATCAATGGCTTCCAAATTCAAGAACGATGGACCTCACGGTGATGGCGCCAGCCCCGGGTTCGTCCCAATCTTCATCTCTCTCTCTCCTCTCGTTTCTTTTTTTGTTGTTGTGAAGAATACTGAAGATTCTCTCTTTTTTGTTTACAGGAAGATATTCATCGGTGGGCTCCCTAAAGACACCACAAATCGTGAGTCTTTCGCACTTCGTTTACATTCTTTTTTGTGTTTTGTGAACTTGTTTTTGTATGAATGTAATCAATTATGGTTACTGTTGCTGTTAGGGTTTGCTTGTTTTTGTTGGTTTTGGGTATTGTTGAGTGTTTTGACTTCTTTCATAGATTTCGCCTATGATATTCTATTTCCCAAATCACAAGTTGGGTTCTTTGAGTAATGAATATGAAAGTCATAATTCTCAAAATTGGATACATTCTTTGCGGTTTAAAAGTCTATTAATGAGGTTTCTTTGACTTTATGCTATGTAGTGAATTTGTTATTAACATTATGCAGCTTTGTGGATTTTTGTCCTTGTACAAAGTTAAAGTTGTGACCTTGATGGTTTAATTGTCTGTCGCTTTATTATTTGCTTTTCTAATTTCATATTCTTATCTGTTCCAATCGAATAGCAATATTTATTAAGCACTTTGGGAAGTATGGAGAGATAACAGACTCGGTGATAATGAAAGATCGATTAAGTGGACAGCCTAGAGGTTTTGGTTTCATTACTTATGCTGATCCCTCAGTTGTTGACAAGGTTATGGAGGAAACCCATGTCATTAATGGAAAACAGGTATGGTTTTGATTTTTGTAGTTGAATGTCTGCTATTGGATTCTATTCCCTTGAATACATGTTGTACTTCTTTTATGAAGGATAATATAAAATATTTTCGACTATGTAATTTTGTGCGCTTTTTACTAGCACTAGTATAGTTGCTACTAGTATTATTATGTATGAAATTTTGTGGAACTTCTAGTTCTTTTATGTAACTACGTTTTTGAAACTACTATATCGGGATAATATGCATATATGGCAGCGGGAATCAGTAGTTGATGTTGTTGTTCTCTGTTATATGAGCTTTTGCTTACTTGTTTTTCTGCGCTGCTATTAGGTTGAGATTAAACGTACGATACCCAAAGGTGCCGGGCAGTCGAAGGATTTTAAGACAAAAAAGATATTTGTAGGGGGCATTCCTTCCAATGTGTCAGAAGGTATGTTTCTCTGGTCTCATGCTTTGTTGGGTTTGAACTGTTATGGGTGAGGCCAGATGCAATTGTACATCTGGTTCCTGTCTTTCATTTTCATATTTTGGTTATCACTCAAGATTAGGATTTGAATAACATCTTTGAATTTTTGGACTGCACAGATGAACTTAAGGGTTTCTTCTCCCAGTATGGAAAGGTGGCGGAACACCAGATTATACGTGATCATGAAACCAACCGATCTCGTGGGTTTGGATTTGTCGTCTTTGACAGTGAAGAAGTGGTTGATGAGTTACTTTCAAAGGGAAACATGATTGAGATGGAGGGTACCCAGGTAAGCTTGGTTCATTGTTCTGCATAAAATTAATTTACAACAAATTGGTTTTTCTTATTAGTGCTGCAGTCTGGTCGTGGTCATGCTCTATTTTTATCTATGTTTCATGGAACAGATTTAGCTTGCAAAGTCAAAATTCACCTTTGCAAGTTGAGATAACTTTTCTCTCTGAGGTTGTTAGTTTGTGATCATAGGTGGAGTCTCTACAGGTGTAGATTATGTCAGACAAGGATTCTCATCTTAGTTTGAATGCAGCAGGCTCTAGGTTAACTAAGTTGCTTTGTTGTAGGTGGAGATCAAGAAGGCTGAACCAAAGAAATCCTCAAACCACCCTGTAGCTCCTCCATATGGTAGCAACTCTAGGGCTCGTTCTTTTGGGGATGGTTATGGTAATGCTGGTTATGGAAGCTCCTATGGGGCTTTTGATGGTGGGTTTGGCCCAGCTAATAACTATAGAATGTCTGGTGGTGTTGGTGGTAGGCTTGGGTATGGCGGCTATGGTAGTGGCGGTGAATACGGCAGTGGTTATGGTGCTTTTGGTGGTGGTAGTTTAGGGGGCTATGGAGGGGAGTCATCCCTTGGTTACTCTAGCAGATTTGGCTCCTATGGCGCAGGATATAGTGGAGCCTATGGCAGTGGCAGCTTAGGTGGATATGGCAGGAGTGAAGGTTATGGTAGCTACGGAGGTTCAGGCTATGGCAGCAGTTATGACTCTGGTGCTAGTGCTGGGTATGGTGGAGCTAGTGGGTTCTATGGTAAGGGAGGCTATAGTGGCAGTAGTCGTTACCATCCTTATGCGCGGTAGAAAAGCAGAGCCTGGTCTAAGTGCAGGTTTTTAAGTTCGTGATAGAAGCCGTATCTTACCTATTATGTCTGTTGGCTGATAGGTTCTTCCTGACAAGAATTAGAGATGCATCTGTAACTGCTGAGGAAGAGGGCTTAGAAGATCAAAAACTGCTTTTGTTTGTGTTCTTTATTTTTGTCTTTTAGACAGCTATGTAGTATGGATTAAAGAAGTGTTGGTCTGTCTATCATTTTCTAGACTCTGCTATCTAGATTCTTATGTAGACGATGCCCCATGGAGTTTATCATCTTTATCTAGATAGATACTTTTGTAACTATTCTTTAGCTTGTTTGATTTATAGCACATCTGGATGTGGCCCTTACAATGCCCCCTTGAACCTACGCACACAAAATTTTTCCTAACATTATCAGTGAAATTTGGGTTCTGATTTCTGTTGACATTTTAAGATGCACATTTAGTTGTAGCTTGCCGTCAAAGGGCGCGTGTTAGGGTGCTGGTACCCGTAAACTATCGTAGTTTGATGATCCATTCTTAAGATTGTTTTGGAGTTATGTACCAAGGTCTTTGTAGACAGATCGACTTAAATCGATGTCTACTTATGTTGTCTCCGTTTTTCTGAGGGTGCTTGAGTATTCTTTAGTTGATTGTCACTGGTTCTCTGAGTTGAGTCGCCCATTATGGTACTTCTTTACCAAGTTCTTGCACATGAGTAGGTCCATGCTTTTTATAAAATGTGGCGCTTTCTTTGCATTGAAAGTCCTCCCAGTATTGCAGTCTAATTTAGTTCTGCAAGTGTATTGGCTTTGCTGTTGGTATATTGGTTCTGTTTGCTTGTTACATAGCTTAATATCTTGTTATCATAATGAATTCTGGCCACTTTATGCATCTTCAAAGACTCTTCCCAATCTGCCTGACATTGCATAATCCTTGTTGAGGGAGCATATGATTTTATGATATATTCATGCTCTCACTTGGTTTTGGATGAGGTTGAAGTTACAGACTTGTGATTGCTCTGATGGTTTGGTAATCTGGTGCAATTGCGAGTTCTTCGATCCATACCATTGGGTCCTGTTTCTGGGATTTGGCAGACTTGATATATGATGTCAATTTTAACAATCAATTCCCGGAGCTAAATGATGACAATGGTGAAGAATCTAGTTCCCCTATCATGGTTACCTTGTACTTAAATTTGTTTTGAATTTTAGATATTTTAATGGTTGCTAACTTGCTATTCAGAAATGAAAATGCATGGCGTGAAGTAATGTATAGTGTCCTTGATCCAACTATGTTTGGGGACAAATATGAATTAAAGATGTGGATTATGAATGATTGCTTTGTATTTTCTACCAATCTTGTGTTAAAGTACCGTCTCTCCATCATACGTTTTCTTGTGGGTGCAAACTCCAGCATACATTAAGCATAATAAAAATGTGTTTTAACTTGCTGATGGCTTTCCTCTCTGTAGTTGGTGTTGAAATTTGTTTCTAAGTTATAGTCGGTTTGAGTTGAAGTCGACCACTCAATTTGTGCTGGAAACCCCTTCAACTCTTACCAATGAGCCGGTATGTTGTCTGGCATGTTTTTGGTCCCGCTGCCAAGACTCTGGCTCGATATGTCACTATGTGCAAACCAGTGAGTTGTGCCTTGGCTGGGGTCTGGAGAAAATTTCGGAGTCGAGGCATGATAGAGTATGAGGCTGTCTGAAAATAATGAAATTAATTTTGATAATACATTGCACTAGGGTGGTCCTTGGACCTTGGGTAGCATGAAGCATAACACGGCAAGAAGCTCATTACTATGCTGTGGGCGGGCCTCTTGGAGCCCCAGATCTATAGACATGGCACAATCCAGAGTCATCTCTACCCTTAACAAAATAACAAAGCCGTATTCCCCGTGTCCAGAGTCATCTCTACCCTTAACAAAAATAACAAAGCCATCTTCCCCGTGTCGTGTCGATATCAGCATTTAAGTGTTGAGACTGTCGTCGACGTTTAGTCATCTACTAAAACACCCAATCAAGCTCCAACTCCAACTACCTTGACCAAGCCCTATCTTTTAGAGAGGAAACTAAAGATTACTAGGATAAACTATAACTGCAGCTAGTCGAAACAGATCTTCGAACTAGAAGAAATGTCCGATCTTCAAACTCAAACCCAGCAACCATAATCAGTATAAGGAGCCACAATCAAGCATCTAGTAGAAAAGGACTCGTCACCAAACTTAACCCAAGCAGGATAGCATCATAGGACCCGACATGACCAAAGCAAACCCCCACATTACTACGAATTTGCACATTAATCAGCTAAGGTTGGCCTAATGGAATTGGAAGGATAAATCGCAAAAGCGTCGACAAAGCCTTAAAGCTTGTGTTGTTGTAGAAAAGTAGATTACTTGCGATGTGTTTGGTTTTCTTAGATGTTAAGAAAATAGAAAGGAATAGAAAAGAAAGGAAAGAAGAAGAAAATAAAGTATTCTTTTTTTGTTATTTGGTCTAATAGCAAGGAATTGAAAGGAAAAACCTTTATTTGGATAACTAATGAGGGAAAAAATAATAGTAATGGAATAGACTTTTGTAACTTGTGGCTTTATTTCCATCCAAATTCCACTGCTTTGATGGGAAGGTAAAAATGAAGTTCCTTAGTGATCTTTTCCTACCAATTTCTTTCATTTCCTTTCGTATATTTTTATGTTTATCCAACCAAATATGGGAAACGTACTAATTTCGTGTCACTTCTTGCTCTTCCCACTATTTCTCATCAAATCAAACAAGTTTTAAATAGATAAAGAGAAGATAGGCATTATTACTTATAAATAAGTAGGACATTTTTACATCTCACTTTCCAAGTAAAAACTTCTAATAATCTACATCCGTTATTCACGATCTTAATTATACACTGTAAATTCAATATTTTAAATATGACGTATTATTATGTTAGCGCCGAATTGAGGACGAAGGGTTCCACGACCCATAGTAGGAGCATGAGCATAGGATGGAGAGAGGTGCAAGGAAAAGCGTTGCAAGATTAAAGCCAGTGCCATTTTAGCCTCCATCATGGCGAAATTGGAGCCAATGCATATGCGAGGCCCCCATCCAAATGAGAAGAATGACATGTTACCTCCGGTCGCCTTCAAGATCCCATTAGAGAACCTATCTGGCTTGAACTCCTTGGCGTCATCACCCCAGAATTGTTCACCATGGTGAACGTAAACCATTGGGCAAGTAACTAGCACCCCTGCCGGTAGTTTCATGTCCCCAACCGTTACATCATGGCTAACTTTTCGGGTAAGAACACTTGGTGCAGGTGGATACAATCGTAGTACCTCATGCAATATCATATTCACCTGTCGAAAACCCAACACAAACACATGAGTAATTCTAGAAAAAGACATGGTATATAGTATACAGTATGGTTTATAGTTCACTATTTTAAGAACAAGACGAGTTTGCTAAAAGAACAAGAACAAGGTTATCTTTTCTTTATCAAACTGGCTCCTAACAGCAAGATGTTTGCTTTTCTTTAAAACATAAGGGTGACTTTTGTTCAGAAAGTTTCATTGACTATATAGGTGACTTGATAATATACAACAATTCGGATCTACACAAGTTTTTGCATTGTTATTACCTTTTTCAGTTGGTTTAAGCCGTCAAAGTCGGGTGTATTGTTGCCAAATGTGTTGAGTATCTCTTCCCTTGCTTGGTCTTGCCAATCTTGATGCTTGCTCAACAGAATAAGAGTCCATACCAGCAACGCCGAGGTGGTCTCTTGTCCAGCTAAATAGAAGAGTTTACACTCTTCAACCATCTCTTTCAAACTCAGCTTTATCATCTTTTGTTGCTTCTTGTTATTGTTATCATTTCCAGCTTCTAAGCCCGATTTTAGCAATACACCCAACAAATCATCTCTGATTTCTTCTCCAGCATCCACTGCTTTTTTCCTCCTGTAGATCATGTCTTTCAATAAAGTTTGTATTTCCTTGTTGATTGCTGTCATCCTCCTGTTTGTTTTCGTAGGAAGAAATCTACAAATCAAGAGATCAAAGCCTAATTAATTAGCTGATATGTTAATTAAAAGGAATAATATATAATGATCCAAGGTTGGCAAAAACAAAAACACAAATAAACCAAGACAAGAGGTTGTAGAGAAACCAGTTGATTACCTTTCTCCAGGAATATAAACTGACTGGAGAGCGAGGACAGTGATAACTATTTGTTCTCTAATGAGCTCAAACAATCTCCTTCCTTCTTCAAAATTACTTCCAAAAGCTGCTCGAGAGATTGCATCTGCAGACATATCATGTAGGAACGACCACAATTCTAGCTCATGTGAACCTGTTTTTGATGCCATCTTCTCCCATTCTTCGATCATCCCATGACAACTCTTGTTAAATGCTGGCAACATATGCTGTGTAACGACATTGAAATCAATTGGCAATACGAAAGCAACTAATTGTTTTCCAACACATTGATTTAGGAAAAAAATTGAGCTTCTGATTATAAAGAATTTAAGCACATTAATATACGAAAATCTATAATGATTTATTTTCAAAGTAAAAATAATATTTTTGGATTTGTCTTAAATAGTATTTTCAAAATATCAAATTTTTATAAGTTTTCGAGTTTATATATATATATATATATATACAATTATTCACGGTCAAAGTGTCGTCTTGAGGACCGTGCAAAGTCAGGGCGTCAAGATTTTTAGGAAACGGAGGAAGTAGTATGCATTTTGTTTGATCAATGAAAGAGAAGAAACCTTTAGTTTCTCCATATGGAATGCTGGGTTGATCAACTTTCTCTCTTGAGCCCATTTCTCGCCTTCGAGCCTTATCAAGCCATTGGAAAGCTTCTTTAAAACTGGATTTGCAGCTGGCTTCTTAAAATCACGCACCTTCATTAGAACTTCCCTTATGAGTTCTGGTTTCGTTATTATTACTTCTGGTGTTGGTCCGTCCCATATGAACGACTTTTCACCTGCATTAAGCAACAATAAAAGTTTTTTTTTTCTTATTTCGACTGCTGCTTTATATATACTAGTTGCACTCGTGCTATGCACGAGATATATAAATTTTAGAAATAAGAAGGATACATATTTGTTAGATAAGAATAGTAGCACTCGTGTCACGTGTGAGATATTTATATTTCGGAAAAAGTAGCAGTATAGATTTGTATTAGATAAGATAATTATCTTACTCTCACTTTTCTTTTTTTTGAACTTTTTTTTGCTTATCAATTTGGTAGCACTATTTATTATTAATTTAAATTTTATACAATAAGGAATGGAAAAAGAGTTAAAAGAAGCTCCTCTATTTGAGGGTATAGTCCCAAACCTATTTGCATGAAGAATTATGTAAACATTATAACTTATACATGAGGCTAGTATTTAAAGGAAGAAAAGGTGGTACTTTTGATACTTGGTGGAGTACCAAGTACCAGCATTTCTTTTTTAAAGTATCAAGCCTCATGTATAAGGTCGGCTCATAAAAAATATTTTGTATAATTAATCGCTCTTAGTATACCTAACTCTTATTGTTACTTTTCTAAAAGAAAGAAGTGAGTACTAATTTAAGATATGGAATTAAATTAAGGGGTATTTAATTATATATATATCTTCTTCTATGATGGAAAGTTGGCTTCATTATTAATAAATGTTTACGTGAATTACAGTCATGCAAGTCCATTACCCAATCATAAACGTTGACTTCATTCGTTTATTTTCATTTTGAGATCTAAAAGTGGACGAATTATTGTTCATGAAACATATACTTTTATTTTATTTTCTGTTTATTTTATTATACTAGGCAGACCAACCAAATGCATGTACATAAACCTTTAGTGATTATATTCACAACTCTTTTCTAAAAATTTGCATTCATTTTCTTTGTTAAAATTACGTTGTATATATATTTGTAATTCAACTATTAGATAATTCAAGATCTCATTCGTACATATATTTTCAATTCTTCACAAAAAATTATACTCCATCTTTTATTGATCAATAGTAGCTTTTAGATAAGTCATCAACATATAACCTCAAAAGGTATTATAACAAAAATAAATTTTTCCAAAAAAAAAAATATAAACATAAATACATACATATATAGATACATACCATAGTTATTGATGGTTTGATGTAGGAAAGGCAAGATCCGAGGCAAGTAGTCATTGGAGAAGTGATCCATGGGTTTAGAGGTAGTCTCTTTAATCATCAAGCTTGTTTCTTTCTTATCACCATACAAAAGCCTGTAAGAGTTGCCTTTGAATCCTTGCTTTCTAAGACATCGCTCCAGTCTCTTGGGTCTTAACCATACCCACTCGATTGCCTTCCATAACCATGTGAGTATCAGAACACTAATCAATGAAACCGCGACATTGCTTATTAATCCATCCTTAATCATCATCATGGTCGTGTTTGATTCTACGAGAATTATTCGAAAGAGTTTGAAAGAAGAAGATGAAGATGAAGAAGAAGAAATGGTTTTTATGGTTTAGGCTCATTGAGGGGATGTATATATAAGGTATTTATAAGCATAAATCTTTGACATTTTTTTTTTTAATGTTGTTCATTGATAGCCCCATGAAGCTAAGCCATGATTATTGAATTGTCTAAGCCACGTGCTTTGTAATCAATTTTCCTTTGGTATGTAATTACTGTCTTGATAATGACAATTACATCTAGAGTATTATAATCTTAATCATTAAATTATTGTGATTAATTTTATTACTTTATCTAGAAGTATACGAATCCAATGGAAATTTTGATCTAATTAACTTCTTTATTACTCTGGCTTCCTCTTTGATTATTAGTAGCTAAATTGAAATAGGATTCTGATTGTCTTTATTTTGACATTTCTATTCTTTCTCTTGTTGGGTATGATGTTCAAACATTTTGAATTAGCTAGTATGTTCTATATGGTGGAGGAGGAGTCATATGTTTATTAGTATTTTATTTTCAGTTGTAAGGTAGGTACGACTGGTAAGAATCAAATTTTAATAACTCAACTTCAAAGTTGCGGTACGATTCTCGTACTACTTGAGCATCAATCTTTTGTTACAATCTTGATTTTTAGAATTTACTTTATATATATCTATGAAGTATCAAGTGCGCGCACTTTGGTTTGGATACTTCATTTGCCACATGATGGTGGTCCATTTTTGTTTCTTGCAATTGTAATTTCCCCCACAAATATATACGGAAGAAACTAAAAGTCTTCTCAAATTATATGGAGTATATTTTTTACGAATGCATGCAGGATTTGGTGTACCTTAGAATAATTATTGCTAAATGAAATTAATTTGTTTTGCGTAAAAGAAGTAGATTGACGAATCAAAGTATTATCTTCAATTTTATTCTTTTATATTTAGTCTTCATCATTTGAAGCAAATAATTTCAAAAGTTTTTAAATGTTATTTTACAAGCACGCTGTATTTTTTTATTTTTTTTTCATTTTGTTAAATGTTATGGTTAACTTATTAATAAATTTAATATGGTCGTCGAATTATCTTTTATACAAGAATAAATAAATGGTTATCTTGATAGCATATCCCTCAAAATAGCCCGACAATTTTTAAAGTGACAATTGGTTAGGTGTTTTTGATGGGACATCCGAAAATATCCGCTATTGAATAATATTATTAATATTATTAGTAGATTTATTGATTTTTAACAACAAAAAACAATGTTATTTAGTAGGATGCAACTTTGAGAGGACATCTAACCAACAACAACAACAACACACACCCAGTAATTAGCCTTGCCGAGAAAGTAAGTCCACATGTACGCAACCAGCTTACCTCTAAGATATAGAGAGGGGACATGTAACCAATTGCTTCTAAATATTAGTATATCATTTAAATGTCTAAAAAGCTTACAGATTTATTACTCATCAGATGAATAAGCGAGGTAAGTTAGTTTATGTTTCCTTCTAAACTCATAAGTTGCAAGCATAGTTTCGAATGTGTAATGTTTTCAACCATACAATAATTGCCCAATGCTAGCTAATAAAATTGTAGTTTCTTATGATTAATTGATTATAATTTCAGTATCTTTTTATATATACAGTTGACTTTATTGACATTGCATTATTTGTTGCTTTGACATAAGATGTCACTAGTGGTCCAAGTGAAACAATAAAATAAAGAGAAATAATTAACTACTCTATTGGAGGTACTTACGAATGCACCTCCACAAGTTATTTAAAAGTGGTGGATATATAATAAAATTTGTTTTATAAATTTTTTGGAAAAAAAAAATTTACTCATTGCCATTTTTACCTTCCTTTCTTCTTATTTTTAACGAATTAAAACTCATTTTATTCACTCATTTGTGGGGGGAAACACAATTTAGCATGTGTACAATTTGTAAACAATAGTCAATCCCCAATAAAGATGCAATCATTTCACCCCATAATTTTATAAATCTACTTACATCTATTAAAAGAATCAACAAAAACATATTTCTAATCTGATTGTTTTGGAGTCGAGTTAAAATATTGAATTATTTATTTTTCAATTTTTTTTTCCCGAATTCGATCAATAAAAATAGTACTAATACTTAAACTTCAAACATGGGTTAGAATCGAGTTGGACTAATTTTTCACGAATCTACTAGTCATATATATAACACCCGATAAAAAATAAAATAAAATGAGTAACCGCCATTAATTTCCCACCCACGAACAAATTAATCACTCCAATTTTATTAATAATTCCTTGATTAATTAGTTGGGTGAATAATTAGCAGGGAGAGTGATGTCATTGCTGCCGAACGCGCCCTTGAGTTGGGAGTGTTGTGTGATGTTGGCAACAGTGATGATGTCATTGCTTTGCTGCATTTTGAGGCTGGGAGGTTTAAGGCGTGTTTGGTTCCGTTCAGGTAATAAAAATTATTTAAGTATAAACCCATGTTTATACTACTATTTGAAAAATTGATTTCATTAGTCATTGATAGACTCAATAAGTCAATGACTTATGTCATGGTACATTGAATTGCTTTCTATAATAACGTAAGTATATTCACAAATAATAGGTGTTATTTTCAACTCTTAAAGAGCTTGATTTTCTGTATTTTATGATAATGACATTGACAAAAAAACTTGGATAAGGCTTAATTAATGGTGGAATTAAGTGGTTGTCTATTGCATATTACTATATAAGAAGAGACCTTGTGATGATAGCTATACATATCATATGCACTCAATAAATATGAGATCTATAACCTATAATAATAACTCGTAGGTCATTTTCATTAAACTGTACTGAGTTGATTGAATGTACAAAATTGAATTGAACTACGAAACTGAAAACTAATTATATTATATGTAATGAACATACTATTCATATCCTATTATGTGTAATACTTATCATAACTCCTATGCCAACCTGCCGCTCAATTTGTGATAAAAGGGTTTCCACTTTACAAATCCTTAGCTCTTTGGTAAAAAAATGAGCGCAGGTTGTCATATACATAGAGACGTATATTGAGGGAAGAAGGAATCTATTAGACCATGAGTAGAGCGATTAAACTGCTCGCTTACTTTGCCACCTACTTTAATTTGTTCCCATTGTCACTTCTGATGAGTCTATTCTCCAACATGGAATCCATGGAAAAGAAATTTGAGCTCCATTGTATTGATACCGACGAATTGGAGAAGCAGGGAAGCAAACATGAGTGCGCAACTTCGATACTTCGTTCGAAAATTTTGGAAAATATCAAAATTGTTTAAAAAGAAAATAACGTGAATCTTTACTCTTTAGATGGGAGTCTTGACACTTGGGAATATCTCATGAGATGTACAATTCTGTGTTGTTTTTATAGGAACACTAGTGTTTTACCCCGTGCGATGCATGGATAAATTGATATAATAATTTTTTATATTTATTTGATAACTTTTGTATCTCCTTTTTGTGGTAGAGGAGATGAGAGGTTTCTGAAAAGCTTTATAAGACACAGTTATTCAACATGTAATATTAATATATGATTTGATGTTTGCTTTTAATCTTTTCGCATTACTAATTCTATAGATTCTTGTATTTTTTTTCCTTTATCTCAATGGGGTAGTAAAATATAGGGCGGTGATTGTATAAAGCTATTATCTACTTTGCAAAAGTTGTATGGTGATTCATCCGACATTCCCATATTTCTGCGAAAGCTAGTACTTTCTAGATATGAGATACTCTCCAATTAAATGTTGTAATATACGGTGTAGATCAATTTTGCATATTTGATTTGGCCACCAAAATTTCACTTACAAATGTCTTTGTGAGATACTACACCACTTCACTGTAGAAGACTCATCTCTATTATCTATTGCTTGTAAAATCGTCCCTCCCATATATTTCTCTCTCCTCTTTTAAAGTCACCATATTTATAGAGCTAACATCAAATGATGAACTCATAGATACAAAAAGTGCTGAAGTGTATATTTATGCACAAAATTGGACACACAGTATAATTGTTAAAATTAACAATTAACTACCAATGTGGTTGAAACGGTTAAATTTTATATTTATGACAGAAGAATAGGAGACTGAATTAAATGAAAGGAATCAAAATTAGAATAAATTCTAAGTACAATTTTGAGGGAAATCAATAGAATTAATTGTAGGAAACTAAAAGCTAAAGAATTTATTTAATCGAAAATGAATGTACTGCAATTAAGAATTTTGAAACTTATTTGACACATCATCATACAAGTAAGCAGCTGACGTGGCATGTTGATGTGTCGCGCTGTGGTTGAAAGCGCTTCCTTTTAATCTAATTATTATATAGATGTGATAATCTTAGACGTGGATAATGATTATGCTAATTTGAGCCGCTAATTAATTAATGTTATCTGCACATATTAGTCATAACTAATTAGAGATAAAAATAAAAATAAAAACCCATGATTAAATAACTCATTAGTCACGGTTATAACATACTATTAGTACCACCCAAATACAACGTTAAATAGACTTGAATAAAATCAAAATAACTTACAATGGCTAGCTCTAAATTATAGTGCTTGTCAACTGCTGAATAGTTTTTCCACTTTTTTAATTGAGTTCGATTACCTTTTGGAGTAATCTGGGTTGTAATTATTCTAAGTTTGCTATTAAATCCCAACGTTTAGCTATAACTCCATTTCAACCATAATTTATAATTTATTAATAGGTTTTTTTGTTGAACACTACCTTTTATATAGGGTGTTTGGCAACTAGATACCTTTTATAATTTTTTTTGTTGAACACTACCTTTTAAGACGTTTTTTTTGCCTTAGAGATACCTTTGGCCGGATTCCGGTGAACTTAATTTTTTTTGACCGAAATGCCCTCGCGTGTTAGGCATGTGACGTCTCTTAGCTGATTTTGTTTTTCCTTTTTCCTTTTCTGTTTACCCCTTCCCAACCATTTCCCTCTTTATTTCTCCTTCTAATTTATTTTTCTTCTTCTTCATTCAACCCCACCCCCAATTTGTCTTGTTTCTCCTA
>BSSO01001459.1:0-23467 GCA_030267885.1 Mesembryanthemum crystallinum
GAGATTATTATATTCCCGAAATATATTGTACATCCACTATAGAATATTTCATAACACATGGGAAAATATTTTTATGAAAATTTGGGGTATTACAGTCTTGGGGTATCAAATGGACTGAAAACACATGAAACACAACTATACCCCAAAGTAGTCATCAAATCCAATTAATTCATAAAATCATCAAATCAATGGAGACAATCACTATAAATCCGGGTCAAATAAGTGCAAATAGACATGAAAAACAACTCAAAAAACACACTCATAGACACCGTCCAAACCACTATTTTTTTTTTCTTCAGAAAAACCGAGTCGCTAATAAGAGCAGTGACTTCAACGCATCGACGTTCTAGCTGCTGTTAACCGAAGAGGGTATTTCCCATCGGCTGCCTCCACTCTTGATCCTCGCGAGTTCAGATAGAAATTGAAATTGTGCTCTTAAGGTGAACAATGGAGGAGGTTTAAATTGGGTTTTAAGGGCCATAATATCATGAACCAAAATAATTTGTATTTTGAGGCATTCTTTCTCCCAAGGTGGGCAAATCAATCTTACCCCGATGTCTTCTTTTACTTGCTTATTTGCAGATGTATCCATTGGGTATGTAGTTTGCTTATTCTGCTAATAACAAACGAACACCTGGAAATATCAAACCACAAAAACAACAAGATTTTATTGATACATTCTAGCCAGAATACAGACAATTACCCAAATTCAACAAATTAAGGTTTAATTAGAACAAACACAAGTGGAATTGAAAAGAACGTACCTCTAATTAAGGCATAATTTGACTTAAACATCGCCACAATCTACTGCCGGTCGACACAAACGTTGTCAGTGTCAGCCTGCTCCGTCGAGAGTGACCGCTAGTGAGCAAGTGACATTCGCCGGCCGGGAAACCACTAAGGGCCTGTTCTCTTCGACTGAAACTGACTGAACTGAACTTATTAGAACTGAACTGAACCTATTAGAACTGAACTGAACTGAACTGAACTGATTAGAACTGAACTGGACTGAACTAAATGAATAGTATTCTGTGAGATAAAAAGTAAGTTGCAGGAACTGAACTGAACTAACTGAACTTATTAGAACAGAACTGAACTGAACTGAACTTATTTGAACTGAACTAAACTGAAACTTATCTAGATAAGTTGAAAAGAATAGGCCGTAATGGTAGGGTGAATGCAAAGCGATGTCGTGAAAATAGAAGAGAGAAAAATAATCAGGTTTGGTGGTATCCGATCCCACATGAACACAATTTGGGGAATTAGTTTTTAAACCAACCCAAAACTTGAATTTTTTTTTTTTTATTTTTTGGCACCATTTTAGGAAAAGATTCAATAATTATTAGTGGTTAAGGTCGCTTAATTGCTGTAACTAAATGGTTACGTACTAATCGCAAAAACATGATGATTGGCCTTTATAGTATGTGATCATTTCTTTTAGTTTCCAATTCCAAAAAATACAGTTCTTAGTTTACACTTTGCACTTACAGCTTTTTAAATCTTTTTTCTGATATTACAATCAATTGTATTGATAAAGTCCTCAAATTCCAATTATGTATAGGCCGGTCTTACTTAGCACAAAAACATGAACCAGCAATCAAAACGGTGGGAAACCGAAAATTGGCAAACTGAGCCGACTTGTGTAATGCAAATTTTTACCTCCGTTAGGCCATTTAGGCTGATCTATACAACCTTTTAGGTTGCTCATATGCAAAATATTACTTGCATGCCATTACAGGATAGGCGGCATCATCCTAACTGGACCTCGCAAAAACTGACCATACCTGAAAACTGACTTCATATGCAAAAGACACTCTAACTTCATACCCCAACGCTAAGCGAACTGCCTCCCTTTCCGTCTGTCTCTGTCTCTGTCTTTCTGAGATTGGGCCTCCCTCTCTGTCGCACCGCCTTCCTCTCTCAGACCTTCGCCAACCACGACCTGTCGGCCGACGTCTTTCTATTGAAATCGAGGAGACATAGTCGTTGTTGTTTGCGAATCTCAGGATCTGCCTCTCAGGCTTACTTGTTCACTTGTTCTCCTCAACTCAGATTTCATGAATTGGCGAAGGTATAGTCGAGCTCCTTTCAGTCGTAGAGGGTCATCGGGGAGTGGAATTGCTTCACCACTAGGACGAGCAACGCCCTCTTCATCCCCTACTCCTTCGATTTCAACAAGTAACAAACATTAATTTTGAACATTGGTTCAATGGATGTAACAAATCAATGGAGTTGATTCCATTTTTGTTTGTTTTGTTCTGGCTGTTGTTTGTAATGTTGATTTTGATTTTTCTTATGCTACTGCAATTAGGACTATGTCCTGCTCCCCTTCATCTTAAGTGGTATCATCCAATGGATCGATATCATCATGTTCATAATCTAGTTCCATTCCTTGCTTAATTTGCTTTCATTGGAGATTGTAATGAACATATTCTTTAGGATCTCTTTTGGTTTGATAATCTCGGCATTAACATAATAGTGGCTATATAGGGACTTAAGGTTTTGCTGAGGAAACAGAGTTCACCAGATGTTGTCTGTAAGCTTGATAGTGTCCTTAAGAGTTAAGACTATCACAGAGTTGAGACCAGTGCTTGTTTCACTGAGAAGTTATCAATCTAGTTCTATTCCTTGCTTTTTCCAGCAGCACTGTTTTATATTTTTGTTTCAAAGTTATTTCTTGATTCACTACTTTTCATCATTTTTATTATTAATAGTATACATTTCCTTTACAATTAATTCATTCCTAATATGGCGTAGGAGTTCTCATCTTTTGAGGGTGGTAGCACGACTAAAAAATCACAGTTGGATATGTTCTTGGAGGAGCATAAGCTAGATCATGGAGTTGATTTGGATATTCTTGAATGGTGGAAAGACAACAAAAGGCGATTTCCCGAAGTTGAAAAGATGGCAAGGGACAATTTGAGCATCCCCATTACTGGCGTTGCTTCCGAGTCCGCTTTTAGCTTGGGAAGTAGGATTTTGACAAAGTGGAGAACTTCGCTTAAACCCGAAAATGTGGAAGCTTTGGTCACTACTCGTAGTTGGATATATGGCTACCATGTAGAAGAGAGTAATTTCTATTCTTTTCTTTTCTTTTTATTTATTTATTTTCCTATTACATCTAAATCATGCTTCTGAAAAATTAGAAAGTGTAACCGTTTATATATTTTTTCTTTGCAATGCAATAGCGCGTGATAAATCTCTCGAGGATGGGATGGAGGTGCACATTCGATGTGATTACAATGTTCAACAAGTGGGTGTTGAAGATGAAGTGTTTGCCGATGTATTCGTGCTGATCATTGTTTGACATTTTGGTTTTGTTAAATTGACTATGTTATAATTTGAAGTTTGGTGTTACTGTTATGTATTTGGATACAAACAATATGTTTTGTACCTTTGTAGTTTGATACTTGCTTATCAAATTATCTATCTAGTATATAATAATCGAGTGAATTATTTTTATATAAGCATGAATTACTTTTGGTATAAATAATGGAGAACTCGCGTTAAACGGGGATTGAAAAAACCTCCTCAACCCGTTAGGTCAACCTATAACCGAACTTAACCAGAAAGTAACTAACCCACTTTTGACCCGACCTGCTAATGACCCGAACCCGAAGTTATGCGACCTGACCGACCTGTTTGCCAGGTATAATCCTAATGTAAGGGATTGTTTGGCTCCATATTGTTACTTATTGATTTCATTTGGAGATTCCTTATATTGATGTTCGTTTCGATTTTTATACTGAAGAGAATTGCCCCTCTCTCTCTCTCTCTCTCTCTCTCTATGTAATAGTGAGACACTTTTAGTGATTTATATTTAAGAAACAAGTGGTTACTAAACCCAAAAACATGATTATTGCTTTTAGATTATGTGATCATCTTTTAAGCTCATAATTTCTGTTCATCATTAAAAATTCCAACTCATAGTTTACACTTGTCAAAACTAAACCATTAAAAACCGGTGAAAACTGAAAATCGAAGAATAGGACCAAGTTATGTAATGTAAATTTTAAACTCCATTAGGCATTTAGGCTGGCCTATACAACCATTTAGGCCTCTTAAATTATTAAATTACTTGAAATTAAATCCATTACAGGTTAGGCGGCATTATCTAAATGCATGGGATTGTCAGCACCACATTGTTACTTTATGATTATTATTTAGAAATTTCTTAAGCTGGCGTTCAATGTGGGACAACACTCGAAGACAATTGCCCCTCTTTCTGTCTCTAGTAATAGTGAGACACTTTTAGTAATTAGAATATAATGGTTTCTAATCCCTAAAACATGAC
Source organism: Mesembryanthemum crystallinum (assembly GCA_030267885.1). NCBI lineage: Eukaryota > Viridiplantae > Streptophyta > Magnoliopsida > Caryophyllales > Aizoaceae > Mesembryanthemum > Mesembryanthemum crystallinum. The sequence continues at coordinate 4,295 of BSSO01001459.1, forward strand.
GACTTCCCTTTAGGCTATTTGATTATCTTTTCAGATCTCAATTTTTGTTCATCATAAAAAATTTCAACTCATAATTTACACTAATTTATCCCATCCTTTATTTTGCAAAATAAATTTTTTTCCTAATAATATAATCAACTAATATTCATTAAGTCCTCAAACGCCAAATATGTATAGGCCGATCCAACTCATCTCAAAAACATCATTGAAAACTGCTACAAACAAATCAAAGTTGGTGTAAATCGAAATCCAACAAATCAAGGTGAGTTGTGTAATGTAAAATTTTTTAAATTTTAAAAATTACTTGAAAACCATTACAGGCTCAACGACATTATCTCAAATCAATAGATTCATCAGTTTCACATTGCTATTTATAGATTTCATTTGATGATTTTTCATGCTTACTTTCGATTTGGGATAGGACTCGATTTTCATATTGAAGAAAATTGCACATCTTTCTCTGTCTATGTAACAGTGATGCATTGTTAATGGAGTGATTTCCAAAAATATTATTTAAATATAAAATAATTCTATAGAGATGCCTCATTCGAAACTATTACCCAAACTATGGTCCACGTCAACCCATACAAATGGTGTTCAAACAGAGGTAAACGCCTTCTATATTGACGTTTTTATCATAATAAAACGCCACACGGATTGGCGTTTAATTGTGAAACGCCAATGTGCACAGCATTTGTTATTGTGTCGGGGTTGGGATCGGGGATGGGCGGCAGTCACGAGACAGAGTAGCAGTGGTCTTGTCTGGGGTTGGGCTGGACTAACACGAGGCGGCGGTGGCGAAGGAGCTGATGGTGGAGGTAAAGTTGGCTTGTAGACCTGGAATTCATGAGAAAGACAGAGGCAATTAAAAACTTTGATTCAACTGCTCCGATATCTCATCTTCTCCCTCCTCACACCAGTCTCACCGCACCAAATTTCTCACAATATTCCCTAGACTTATCCCCAAGCCAAGACAACAAGTCACAAGTACAGTAATTGGGATTTGAATTTGGTTGCTTCCATTTTCATTTTCACTCCTCTCTCCTCTATGCTGCTACTGGTGCAGAGGGATGGTGCGACTACCCAGTGCAGTGGCCGGTGGTGCGGTGCGAGATGTTGGTGGCGGTGCGGGTTGGTGATGTGGTGGTGCTGTGAGGTGTGGTGGTGCATAGTCCCACCAATTCATTCTAGTGCCAGTGGTATTGCATATGCAACACCAGCGTTTTATCAATATAAAACGCCAATTCGGTTGGCGTTTATACTGATAAACGCCAATGGTAAGGGCGTTTTATACTGATAAAACGCCAACGATAATGGCGTTTTTCTGCTCCGTCACAACGTCCGTTTGTAAGAGATGACGTGGACCATATTTTGGGTAATAGTTTAGAAGGAGGCATATTTTGAGATTATTTTGTTTCTAAATAATATTTGGGGAAATCACTCTTGTTAACGATTAATAATAAAATAATATAAGATTACTGATTCCAAAAAAAAAAAACATGTTTATTTTTTCTTTAGAGTATGTGAGTATATTGTTAATTCCCAATTTTTGTTCATCTTAAAAAAAATTAATTCATAGTTTACACTTATATCATATATTTTGGTTTCCAAATATGTATAGCCCGGTCCGATTCAACTCAAAAACATTGTTGAAGTTAAACCACTCAAAACCATTGTGAACCAGTCAAAATCGGTGGAAAATCAAAAACCGGTAAACCGGACTGAGTCTTGTATTTTATATTTGGAACTCCATTAACCCTTTTAGGATGCCTGTACATCCTTTTGGATTTCTTAAATTAAAGAAGTACTCGAAACCCATGCTAGGTGACATTATCCCAATGTAAGCGATTCATAAGATCCAAATTCATATTTATATATTTCATTTGGGGATTCCTTATACTGACATTCAATGTGGGACAAAACTCGCTTTTCATATTGAATGCAAATGCCTCTCTCTCTCTCTCTCTCTCTCTCTTTATGCAACAGTGAGACACTTTTATTAATTTATAATAGTAATTCTTAAGATAATACAATTTTAGTTTCTCTTTGTGGTTCCCAAGTTTTGTTCTACCATTGAAGTTATTATTTAACAAATTGCAAACTAAAAGAAGATTTTTCCAAGCAGAGAAATTCAAGGTTAAAGGACCAGAAAACCTGTTGGACTGATGATACAGGGCACTTAAGTTACTTAGGTTGGAAAAATCATATGGAAATAGACCTGAAATCCCATTATTCCTAAGACTAAGTGTTTGAAGAGCCGTAAGGCATTTCTTGTACTATTTCAACATCACCAAATGCATCAGCCAGGCCGAACGCGATATTTCCAGTCTTGTTTCGCAGCATCAGCTCCTCTGGATCATAAGAAATTTCAACTCATAGTTTACACTATGTTATCAGAAATGAATATTGATTAAGTCCTCAAACGCCAAATATGTATAAGTCGGTCCGACTCAGCTCAAAAACATCGTTGAAAACCGTTGTGAACCATTCAAAATTGGTGTAAATCGGAATCCAGCAAATCAGGGAGAGTTGTGTACTGTAAAATTCGAACTCCATTAGGCATTTTAGACTAGCCTATACAACCTTTTGGGATGATTAAATTTTAAAAAGTTACTTGAAACCCATTATAGGCTATAGGACATCATCCCAATTCAACAGATTCATCAGCTTGACATTGTTATTTATAGATTTCATTTCGAGATTTTTCATGCTGACTTTCAATGTGGGATAGGACTCGATTTTCATATTGAAGACAATTGCTCATTTTTCTCCCTTTATATAACATAGATGCACTTTTAATGATTAATAATTAAGAAACATACGATTATTGATTCCAAGAACATGTTGATTTCCCTTTAGAGTATGTGATCATATTTTTAATTTGATCATATTTTTAATTTCCAATTTTTGTTCATCATATAAAAATATTAATTCTTAGTTCACACTTATACCATATACTTTGGTTTACAATTTCTTTTTTAAGTCTTCAAATTCCAAATATGTATAGCCCGATGCGACTCAACTCAAAAACATCGTTGAAGTTAAACCAGTCAAAACCGGTGGGAAATCGGAAACCGATAAACCGCTGCCTGTATAGCCTTTTTGCTTCTTATAAATTAAAAAATTACTTGAAACCCAATATTGGCTAGGCGACATTATGCAATTGCAAGGGATTCGTAAGCTCCACATTCATATTTATAGATTTCATTTGGGATTTCTAGTACTTACATTCGATGTGGGAAAAAACTCGATTTTTATATTGAAGACAAATGCTCCTCTCTCTTTCTCTCTCTTTATGCAACAATGAGACACTTTTAGTGGTTTATAATAATTCTTAAAACGATAATACAATTTTATTTTATTTTCACTAACTTACCTACATTATTTCATATTATTTTCCACCTAAACTTGATTGATCTATTTTTAATACTATTTTCATCCTACATAAAATGCAAATAACTTACAAAATATTCTAACATTTTCTTCAAGTATTTTGTATTTGTAATTATTATAATGTCATTCAATCTTTTAGGCCAGTCCAACCAATTTAGACTAGTTGAACAATTGAACCGATAAGACAACTGGTTTGATGTTTGGTCCATTTTTCAAAATATTAATACTAATAACTCAAACAACAAATCTTAATGTAATTTAATTATCAATTAAAGTTAGTAGTGTAGTAGGTATGACTATGTCAGGCCACTCAACCAAGTGACATGTGGCAACCCCAAACTGGGTTTTAATATTTAAAGTATAGATGCCCCTTTTAATATAATGTAAGATAAGATGTGAGAGTCTTATGGATAACTAGTTGTATCTCCGTGCTTCGCACAAACTCGTGATATGATTTATAGAAAATATAGAGGTGTAGCTTCAACCTTGAAAGTAATTAAATGATATCAACCCAACCCGGAAAAAAAAAAAATGTTTAGCATCGAACTATAACAATTTTGCTTATAAGATTGCATTCATCTATATAGCTAGTTTAAAACACATGGATTTAACCACATGCCGCCACCTTAGCATACACATAAACAGCTGACTGTGCACTTATATGTCTCTCCTCATATGCCGAGTCAGCATTCCAGGGGAAAAAAAAAAAGCAAAAACAGCTTTTGGAAAGAGAGGGAGACAGTTCGACAAAGAGGCGTCCACCCCTAACCCCAACTCAGCTCCATTCATCTTTCAATGTCTTCCATCACAATGTCCTCTACAGACCAAAACCCCACCAAGCGTTACCATCTCTGCACGATGGGTTGCCACCAACTGGCAACAACCACCTGGCGTCCTTCTTGCGTCTTTGCCGGAGCGCCTGCCACCAAAAAATAGGCCTCCCGAAGGCGATGGGCTTGCGTCGTTGTGTGTCTTTCTGAGTTTAGAAATTCTTCAATGGTAAGCCAGTTGTTGTCAATAATTGTTTCCCTTGATTGAAACCATTAAAAGCCTCCTGATAATGGTTTGATTACCCTAATATTACCCCTTCTTAAATCATAGTAATATATGTGTAACCCCCAAATCTGTTAATTCTCTGAGATTTTATTATCCAATCAAATAGGTTAAAGCCAAATCAATTCACTCATACTTATAATCATTGTCTTTATTCTCTTTTAAACTTTTAAAATTGCTTTTACTATAGATGTTAGTATCAGCTACCCAAATTTCCCAATTTAGATGAATCTATAGGTGGATGTTTTTGGCCCGCTTGAACTATGCTGATTACTGAGGCTACCTTTCTCTCTTCCACTCAAAATGATCCCTGCCTAAATGTGCATTCATTCATTCCATAAAAACAAATTCAAGGTGCCTTGTTATGCATTTGATTCTAATTTACCTATTCTTTTGGGTGGTTCTTTTTCTTGCAATTAGATTGAATCAAGAGCGTTTGATACAAGGCTAAATATCCTAGCTAAATATCTTTACCATGTGGTAGCATTTTCCAACTTGGCATTTCTTTATTCATTTTATTTTTAGTCTTTAAGAAGTTGTTGCCTTGTGTCGTGAGCTGGCAAAGTTTGTTAGAACTCTGCCTATTTAATCAATGTCCAGAGGAGGAGAATGATATCAGAAATCTAATCAAAAATTCCACCCCACATCTTCTTCTCTCTCTCTCTCTTTTGCTATTGTTGGTAGTGAGCTCAGAGAATCTTCTCCATTAACACATTCTCTCTGCTGCTTCCATTAAATCTGTAATACCCCAAGGATTTGATGGTTGAGGATTTAGCTTAAATGGACTGATGGGTACTACTCATATCACCAAGGTGCATCTTCTTTTCAGGGAACTCATTCCTTAGAAACTCCACAGTTAAGCGTGCTTGGCTTGGAGTAGTATTTGGGATGGGTGACCTCCTGAGAAGTTTCTCAGGAGCATGTGAGTGAGGACAAAACATGCTGAAAAGACTCGTGGTGGTCTGTGGGGTCAGTCCTCAACCAGGAAAGCGGATCTTGGTAGCACCAGCCGACCCATGTGAGGGGTCGGGGTGTTACAAAATCTCCCTCGAATTTCTTGAAATTCCTGGTTGATTATTTGTTGGTTTAGTTTGATCTTATCAATTTGTATCAGAGCAATCGGTTCTTGGATATTGTAATGGCGATTGAAAATGAGGCAGAAAGTAGCAATAGCCTGGTGAGCAAGCTAGATTCCACAAATCAAAAACTGGATCAGCTGGTATCCTTGCTGCTGCATGTCATCACTGAAGAAAGGGGCTCTCCCCATGGTTCAAGCAACCAGAATCCACCTCGAGGTAATGAGAATCCCCCTTACCATAACCCTACCCGATTATCCAAAATAGAGTTTCCTACGTTTTTTGGTGAAAATCTGCTTGATCGGATATACAAATGTGAGCAATTCTTCCTGATTGACAAAACCCCTGATTAAATGAAAGTGAGAATTGCTGCTATGCACCTTGAAGATAAGGCTTTGCAATGGCATCATGCCTTCATAAAATCTAGGCTGTCTTCTATACTCCCCACCTGGGCTGAATGTGTGACTATTATTCCTGAAAGGTTTGGTGAAATGTATGATGATCCCGTGCTTGAGCTGAAAAATCTGAAGCAAAATGGGTCTGTTAAGGATTATCATGATAAGTTTGATGTGCCGAGGAATAGAGTGAATTTACCTGTTGAATACTTGGTGAGTTGCTTTATTGCTGGATTAGACTCTTATTACATCCCTTGGTGCAAGTTTTGAACCCAAAGACAGTCCAACAAGCCTCAAAAATCGCCAGATTATATGAGAACTCCACAAAAATTTCCACCTCAAATTTCAAACCCACCTCCTCAAAAATTTCCACCCATAATGCCCAAACTCCACAAAAACAAAACAACACCACAACAAATTTCCCTAACCAGTCCATTCCCAAAAACAACCTCTCTGTACTGCCATTAGTAGCCCCACCTACAAGACCCAACTATAGACCCTTAAGCCTAGCTCAGATGCAAGAAAAGAAAGCCAAGGGACTGTGTTTCATCTGCAATGAGCCTTTTACACCTGGTCACCACTTAAAACACAAAAAACCCTAGTTGTATGTGTTGGAAAGTATTGAGGAAGAAGAGGGCAATAAGGATGATGGTGCTAAAGTTACTGAGGAGGAAGTGGCCACTGACAGCAATTTGCAAATTTCCATACATGCTCTCACTGGAGCTAGTGTCTGCCAGAACTTGAGGGTCACAAGATATCACAAAAAAAAGAGCCCTGCATATTCTAATAGACCCAGGGAGTACTCATAACTTCTTAGATGAGGCTGTGGCAGCCAAGCTAGGGTGTATGACTAATAGGGTCAAGTCCCTTCCTGTAGCCATTGCTGATGGCAATAGTCTAGTGGTAAATACTATTTGCAAGCAGTTTACCTGGTAACTGTAGATTTTAGATCCCATTCTGATGTCATGATTATTCCCTTGGGAGGATGTGACATGGTACTAAGGGTCCAGTAGCTTACAACATTGGGGAAAATAATCTTTGACTTTGAGAGGCTAGTCATGGAGTTTATGTATGATGGGAGAATGCATGTTCTAAGGGGTACTGGGCAGGCTGGTCTGAAGTTATTAAAGGAGAAAAGGCTACAAAAGGCTTTAGAACGCACACCTCAACTTGCTATGTTGCAGGTGTATGAACCAATGGTGGATGCACATGTGGAAGAGTTTTCTATAGCATCAATGTACCTGATTAGCCTACAGAAACATCAGCTGAGATTGTAGCATTGCTTGGGCAGTCTGCTCATCTGTTTGAAGACCCTACAACATTTCCCCCCTTTAGAGATGGATATGATCATAAAATTCCCCTCATGGAACGGTCCAACCCCATAAACCTCAGACTTTATAGGTATCCTTGCTTTCAAAAGGATGCAATTGAGGAAATTATTGCAGATATGCTGAACCAAGGCTCATACAACCCAGCGCTAGTCCTTATGCTTCTCCTGTGGTATTTGGGAAGAAGAAGGATGGATCATGGAACTAGTTTGTTTCAAGTTGAGTATTAGTTGTATTTAGTACGTTAAGCTCGAGTATAATTTAGTTAGTCACAGGTTGAGTTCTAATCTAATTTAGTTTAGGTTTAATGTCTAACTAGGTAATAATAGTGTACTTTTAATTAGGTTTCTTAGCTTACAAGTAATCAAAAATTAAATAGGATTTTAGGGTTAACGGTTTGGTTTAGAGTTAATAAGGGTACATAAAATTTACAACTATTACAGGCATCCTCACAGCTTCCTCCTAAGGTGACACCCTCACAGCCACATCCTCTTCACAGACCCTCACAGATGATCATAGACCTCACTAAAAGACCAAAACAGCTTGTCAGTACAAGTAATAGGCCAGACAAAGCATCAAATCAATACCAGCTCCTACCCCTAGACTTACTAGATCATCACAATAGGTACACACACCAAAGCATAGAGAGCTGAACGTGCCTTGGACTGACACTGAGTCAGACAATAGTGGTGATGATTCTGATGCTTTTGATGAGGGGTGTTGGTGCAATGGAGTTTTGAAGATGACAAACATATCTATTTTTAGAGTAATGCTACTGAAGGTGTGCATTAGTGTTTCAGGTATTTAATTATGTAAGAGGTTGCGTAACAAATCAGTTGGACTCACAAGTTATGTTTCACGGCCTCTAGTAATTTATTTATTTCTTATAGTTTTTGTTCAAGCAATGCACTAAGTCAATGTGTTACTTATGGGTATTAGGTTTTAAATTAATTGATAAAATTCTTTTCAAGATGATTTGCTGAAATCTTCAATTATTTTATCTTCTATAAAATCGTTTTATTTTTAAAGAAAGATTATTTATTTTCTGGATATCATGATTACCTTCTCCTAAAATGATATTCAGAATTATTGTGGTTTCATTTTCTACTTAACTACTAAGTAAAAATCTTTTATTTACTTCACAAAATAATTTCGCTATATTACGAAAGTCACAATTGTTGAAGACACAAAATCTCTTATAAAAAGCAATGTCTTCTATTCAGTAAAGCATCTCTCACTTTTTCCATGAGAGAGAAACATTGAGTCAAAAACTTTCCAAAATCATTAAGAACATTCTTGTCTTTGAACCATTGCCAAGTAACTATTCGTACACAGTGATTGAGTGCACTGCTATAGGACACAAATTATACCTTTATGCTTTCACAGAAGTGTTACAAGGTGTTTTGAGAATTAATCTTCGGCAACCAGAATTAGTTGTTGGGATAGGCTTAGGAGAGTTCCTAGGTGCGTTTGGGTTGAACGAGTGTTCAAGTGTGTGGGTCGGGTTAGAGTTAACTTGATCAGGTTGTACTATTTCATCAATAAGAGAAGTAGTATTTAAAGTCCTTCGGGCCGTGGTCTTTTTATCCTTTATGAGTTGCAAAGGGTTTTCCATGTAAATTGAGTACTTTAATTTATGTTATTTCAATTTAGTTTTAATTCNCTTGTGTTCCTTGTGCTACTAACAATTGGTATCAGAACCTTGTTTTCTCTTAGTTGCAGGATTCACATCCGACGAGAATGTTCATCTCAAACACACAGAACGGTATCCAAGAGGGTCAATCCGCTGTAAGACCTCCATTCTTTAACGGTGAAAACTATACTGGATGCTGGAATAATTGTATGGAAATCGTCGTTAATCTGAAGATTATCAGGTACGGAAAATTATGAAAAATGGACCTTTACCAATTGTGGACACGACTGGTAAAGAAATCCCAAAAGATAAATGGACTGAAGTTTAATTTAATAAAAACTTCTGCTTGTACAAGTGCCAAACAAATTTAGGATGCTATATAAATTGCTAATGAAGGTTCTAATGAAGTAAAAATGGCTAAATCAACTTACTTGTTCAACAGTATGAATCTTTTGAGATGAAAAGAAAAGAGTCAATTAAAGAAATGTTTACTCGCTTTACTATTATTGTGAATGAACTAAAGTCTCTTGGCAGAGAATACAGTATTGAAGATCAAGTCAGAAAAATCCTAAAAAGTCTACTCGCAGATCAATGGATGCCAAAAATAACGACAATTCAGGAAGCAAAAAAACCTTACAAAACTTCCATTACAGCTACTTATGGGATCGCTCATGACCCATATGAAATGATTCTTGAAGCCCGAACGTCAAAAGCATCCAATAAAGATCGAGGACTTGCTTTAAAATCTCTAAATAATGTTGATGATGATTCTAACACTGATTATGATGAGGGTGATCTTGTTTTTATTGCTAAGAAAATGTCTAAGTTTTTAAAGAATAATCCTAAGTTCAGAAAAAATTTCAATAAAAATTAAATACATCTTCTAGTAAACCTATTAATGATGGTGCTTGTTATAAATGCAGGAAACCGGGACATGGCATAAATCAATGTCCGCTATGGGAAATCGATAAGAAAAAAGGAAAGAAGAACAGATCTTGCAAACAAAGTTGATCAAGTTCCTCCGCATGTTGGGGAATAGAGGGAGAAGAGGAAAATGAATCAAATGATGATCATTCCCGTTGTGAAGCAAATCTTGCATTATAATGGCAAATTCTGACATTGAAGACGATTTGGATGGTGATTATGAGGTAACATTTTCTTATTTAAGATCACAATTAGAATCTTTTTCAAAAGAGAAGTTTTTAAAAGTTATGGAAATTATTTGTTCTGACTTTGAAGATTCCGTTGCTAAAATTAAGGAAGAAATAAAAATTGCGAAGTATTAAAATAAAACCTTAAAAGAAAAGAATACTTCCTTAATTAAAAAGAATTATCTGTTGGAAAAGGAGAAGAAAATTCTACTTGACAAAATTAGAAATACTGAATCACGCTGTAGCACCCTGCACACCCAAAAAGATTCCCTTTTAAAAGAATTGGATTCACTGCAAAAGTCTTTGCAACAACGTTCTGTTGAATTGGAAAAGTTGAGGTACAAAGTGAACTTCATAAAAGATTCTGAGTCAGTAGAGATAGCTCAATCAACTGAACGTTCAGAAATGATTAAAGAAAGTTTGGATGCATGACATTTGGAAAACAATAGATTGAAGCAGGAACTGTCCAAATTCGACATAAACGGAACTCACAAAGCGAACCTGTGGTATATTGGATAAAAAGCTTACGAAATGTATGCCAAACATGTCAACTCACCTATGAATTCTAAAATTAAATATATGATTAAGACAAACACTAAAAGAATATTAAGAAAATATATAGGTGTGCGTGAATGTCGTGTTTGTATGCATTGTCGTAGTATTGGTCATCTTGCTTATGAATGTTTATCTCGTAAACGCATATGAGTTAAACGCTGTTAAACGCATATGAGTTAGAAAACATTTTATGAATTCTATTAATATGGCTACTAGCTAAAAAGGGGCCAAACAAATTTGGGTTCCTAAAACCAAAAACTAATTAATTTTTGTAGGCTAAAGTGAGGGAGAACAACCTATGGTTTTTGGATAATGGTTGTTCACGACACATGACTGGAGATATTGGCAAATTTCTCTCACTTCAAGCCTTTGATGGTGGGTCAGTGACTTTTGGAAGATGACAAACAAGGTAAAATTGTTGGTGTAGGTTGTAACAGTCCAGCCCAACTACCGCCGCAACACAACCCATGACGGTGAAAAGTCACCAAATGGGCCCATAGAAGAGGCCACTTAAGACCACAAGGGGAAGGCCTTGTTGTTTAAGCGGTTGGGCTTCATCAGTTATAAACCAATCACACTCCACACAATCTTTCGATATGGGACTTGGGATGTTTCATAGGTAAAGTAGGAAAGCCACTCACTCATGCTATTGATAATGTGTTTTTGGTTAAAAGTCTTATATATAATTTGCTTAGTATCTCCCAATTATGTGATAGGGGGCTAAAAATTGAATTTTCTGCAAATGCTTATCTCTTAAATAATGTTTCTACAGGTGAAACTATATTAAAAGGTAGACACTATAACAATGTCTACAAAGCCAACTTAAATAAAATTCCTAAAAATAGTTTATCTTGTATGAATGTCTTGGATGACGATCCACTTCTTTGGTATAAACGTTGAAGCCATATAAACCTTCCTTTGTTAAATAAGGTAACTACATTGATCCACTTCTTGGTTTACCTAATTGCAAGTTTAGCTATAATGGAATTTGTGATGCTTGTGCCAAAGGGAAGCATGTTCGTACTTCATTCAAATTAAAAAAATAAGGCAAGTACCTCTAAACCTCTCGAATTAATTCATGTTGATTTATGTGGTCCTATGCGTATTGTGAGTAGAGGTGGTAGCAAATATGTTTTTGTTGTGGTTGATGATTTTTCTAGATTTAAGTGGACTATTTCTTTCCTCTAACGAAGATGTATTTGATGTATTCTTGGTTTTCATTAAACGCACTCAAAAGCAATTCAATCATCAATTGCGTGCTATTAGATCCGATCATGGTACTAAATTTGGAAATTCTAAATGTATTTCTTATTGTAAATGAACATGGAATAGTTCATAATTTTTCAACCCCTATGACACCTCAACAAAATGGGGTAGTAGAACGAAAAAATAGAACCTTAGAGGAGATGGGTGGAACGATGTTAATTTCTAGTGACCTTCCAAGAAATAATGGGCTGAAACTGTGAACACTGCTTGTTACATTATAAATAGGGTCATGGTTAGACCAACTTTGAATAAGACCCTTTATGAGCTCCTAAAAGGCAAAAAGCCTAACATTGCATATTTTAGAACTTTTGGTGCTAAATGTTTTGTGCATAACAATGGGAAAAATTCATTGGAAAATTTGACCCTAGAAGTGATGAAGCTGTATTTCTAGGATATTACTCACCTAGCAAAGCATATAAAGTTTATAACAAACATACAACGCGTATAGAGGAAAGCATTCATATAATATTTGATGAGTTTCATGTACCTTGTGAGAATGTGCAGAATCAAGATGAATAAGACTTTGAGATTGGATTGATACGGCGACATCCTAATGATGAAACTAAAAAACAACAAAGTCTCTACTGAACAAAAAACTGCTGGGAACGTTCAGGAGATACAAGAAGTACAAGAGAACGTTCAATTTGAAACAAATGTGTATCAAGTGATGCAAGTGTCCTTTTTTACGAATCGGCAGTAACAACAGACCACATTCAACCAGAAACAGAAAATACTCAAGGAACATTCTTGTCTCCAAAGCCATGGAACCATCAAAAATCACATCCCCTAACTCAAATCATTACTAATCAAACAAAGGGAGTACAAACTAGATCTTCAACTCGTAGTTTTATTGTCTTTCATGCTTTTTTATCTAATGTTGAACCAAAAGACTACAAGTGTGCTTTGGATGATCCCAATTGGGTTCTCCCTATGCAAGACGAACTAAATCAATTTAAGAGAAATAACGTTTGGCATCTAGAACCTAGACCCGAAAATCGATCGGTGATTGGTGTGTGTGTGTGTGTGTGTGTGTGTGTGTGTGTGTGTGTGTGTATAAAGTTGGGTCTTTTACGTGTGAGGCTGACATGCAGGATGCTAACTAAGCGCCACATGTGCATGTCATGAAGCCACATAGGACGCCAAGTAAGTGCCATCATTAATGCATCATTATTCAAAACTTTCATTATATTGATTAAATATGAAATTGTGATTTTAATGTGTACTCCCTCCATCCAGCAATTAGCTTTCATAAACTGACAGCGTATAAAATTTAGATGAGTGTTTTTAGACATACTTGCCCTTTTAGTACATGTATATTTTTTATTGTATTTGTGAGTTAGTGGAGAGAATAAAATAATATATTGAGAGAGAGTGATTGGAGAGAGTGTATATATTTTTTATTGTATTTGTGAGTTAGTGGAGGGGTGTTATAGTAAAGTTATGGGATTTTCTTGATTTTGAAAGCTAATTTTGGGACAAAAAATATGGTGTTTTTGAAAGCTAATTGCGGGACGAAGGGAGTAGATAATCTATTTTCTCAATCAAATGAAAAATACTTTTTGTTACACAACTCCAAATATTACAATTTTTACATCATTGCATTGGATTTTAAAAATACTTTGAAATGAGATACATTTGTCTTATATTTGACCCAATAAAATTGGATAGAACCTAAGTGGATACATGGGTTACTTGAACACACATTTGGAGGTAGAGAATGACGCGTTTGTGTCTACTCATCTTCCACATCAATACTTAACAATAAAATATGACATTAGTTCAAAATTTAAAATTCATTTATGTAATGTTACTACAAAACAATCTAATAGTTAAGTGTTTTAGGTGTTAGATTATCAATATTAAATTATTATGCCATTAATTTAAAACCTAGGATACATTTATATAATATTACCACGAGAATCTAAGGGTTATATATTTGAAGTATTGATTTTCTAAATTATTTTGCACTTTTGAAAATTTATAGCAGTTTTCTTTTTTTTTTTTTTGCGTCATTATTTTTTTTGTTTCATTTCATTCATTTAAGTTATTATATTGAGACATAATCTATTTTTCTTATTTGTTTTTGTTTAAACCAAACAAAATTGATAGTTTCAAACATTTGAATACAAATATAATGCGACATACATTCATACAATGAGCCTGTGCGAAGCACAGGAAATCTAACTAGTGGGTCTATAGAAACAAGTTAGATGATAATAGTACTATAGTTAGAAATAAAGCTAGACTAGTAGTCAAAGGGTATAATCAACAAGAAGGAATAGATTACGATGAAACCTTCACCAGTGGCAAGGCTAGAAGTCATTAGAACTTTAGTTGCTTTTGCGGCTCATAAAAATTTCAAGTTATTTCAGATGGATGTTAAAACAACCTTCTTAAAATGGCTACTTGAAAGAAGAAGTTTATGCAGAGCAACCACGTGGTTTTGTAGATAAAGAATTCCCTAACCATGTCTACAAATTAGAAGACCCTTTATGGACTTAAACAGGCTCCTAGATCATGGTACGAGAGGCTTTCTAATTTCTTAATGGAAAAAGGTTTTAAAAGAGGTGTGATTGATAGGACCTTGTTTCTTAAGTTTGACAAGGATGACATTTTAGTTGTGCAAGTGTATGTAGACGATATTATTTTTGGCTCTACTAACGATTCTATGTGCACTAACTTTTCTGAATAGATGCATGAGGAATTCAAGATGAGTATGATGGGAGAATTGAAATTCTTCCTAGGACTACAAGTGAATCAAAAGAAGAATGGAATTCAAATTCATCAACAAAAATACATTAAGAAGAATGGAATTCAAATTCTTCCTAGGACTACAAGTGAATCAAAAGCCTTTAAATACTCCAATTTCAGCGTCACATAACTTACATATGGATGAAAAAGGTACACTTGTTGATGAAAAGGAATATCGAGGTATGATCGGCTCCCTACTATATTTAACTACTAGTCGATCTGATATTGTTTATAGCGTATGTTTATGTGCTCGTTTCCAATCAAGTTTCAAAGAATCTCATTTAAAAGTTGTTAAGAGAATTCTTCATTACTTAAAGGAAACACATGATTTATTTCTCTTTTATCCCAAATGTGATAGCTTTAATTTAAGTGGATTTTCTGATTCTGATTATGCTGGCTACTTGGTAGATCGCAAAAGCACTTCGGGTATGGCTCAATTTTTAGGCTCTTGTTTAATACCTTTCTAAAAAAACGAAATTCAGTTGCCTTATCCACCGCTGAAACAGAATATGTTGCTACCGCAGCATGTTGTGCACAAATTCTTTGGTTATCACAACAATTGCTTGATTATGGTGTTAATTGTGGTTGTGTGCCGATTTATTGTGATAACATTAGTGCTACTAGTATTTTTGAAAATCCTGTTAGCCACTTTAGAACAAAACACTTTAAGATTCGTCATCATTTTCTACGGGACAATATTGAAGAATGTGTTATTTAATTGGACTTTGTTAGTACTAAAAATCAAATTAACACTTAGAACAAAACACATTAAGATTCGTCATCATTTTCTACGGGACAATAGTGAAGAATGTTTTATTTAATTGGACTTTGTTAGTACTAAAAATCAAATTGCTGATATATTCACAAAGGCGTTGCAACGTGATAGATTTGAGAAAATCAGATTTGAATTGGGCATGATTAGATTAAATTAACACATATCACTTACATGCTTACTTCGATGATTTCCTAGATTGTATTAATTTAGCTTGTGTTTGGTAGAAGTTTTATTTCTACATTTTTACAATTATTGGGTCTTAAATTTTAATTTTCTTTATTAATTAAAATTGGAGCTTCTTCGGACTAGCTATATGTATTTGATGCTATTCTGATACTCTGAATCGTGCGTTCATTGTTTTGTTCATCCAACAATATTCTTTGGGGTAAGCTTATTTTCTTTCTAGCAGACTAATTTTATTTTGTGGCCACATTATAACACTACACCAAAAAAGTTGAACAACAGTGCACATACGACAGTTGTACCGTCCTAACCGCTGTCGTAAGTGTTTATGAAATGAAAAAATAAAATAAAAAAATTCACATACGAAAATGGTTTTGAGCCAACCGCTGTCAAATGGTAACATACGACAGCGGTCCCTGATGAACCGCTATTAAAAGTCCACATAAGAAAATTAGTCTTGGCAATTTTGAGCCTTGAGCACATACCAAACTACACAAAATATTCTAGCCTATCTTTTTATACCCAACAAGTACATGGCAATCTTTCTATTTCACTTCCTTTTCCTGGAAAAAAAAAAAAACAAAAAAAAAAACACGGATCAGTGTTTCAAATTATGTCAGAATCGTTTGTTCCATGCATTCTTACTTTGGGAAGAGACACTTTTTCCTGTTCTTGTGATACTCAATCTTTGGACAATAGATTATTGCTTTTAAGAAACTTTCCCTTTCTTGTTAATTGCTCCTTTTGCTACTTTCTCAGTTTTGCAAGGGAAATTTCATCTCTTGAGTTGACAATGCTACAAAAGATTCCTTTCTAGATTTTTACACCTGCCATTAATTTGTCTTCACCCTTAGCCTACAATATCTTTCTTCTATCACCCTATTTAAATAGTTTCTGTCTTATAGTACGTACTCACCAATTCTCTTTACCAAATTTACCTTCAAACATTTCCTATGTTCCTTGTGTGAGATCAAATCGTTCCAGTCATGAAACGAAGGCAAACTCGCTCAACAAGTCATCTCTTGGACGAGAACAATCTCCTAAATAATACTGAATATCCTTTTGTGCCTCCTCGGTCAAAACCGCTCTGACATGGTGGTTCATTTCAGGGGTAACATTTAGAACATGAAAATGCTACTATCACTGATCAAATCGAAAAAATCAAAAAGGAAATGGAAGAAACCCATGGATATGAGGGTAAGCTGTCATTCCTCTCAAATACCACATTCATTCACTATCTCCGCGAATGTTTTTATCTAAAATAGCCTCCTTATTTAGACACTGTGATCAACCACCTATGAAGATAATTTATGAGGTATGGTCACATAATAGTGGTTTAAGTGATTTATGGGACAATTGGGGCAGGTTGTTTGCTAATTCGGAATTTTGTTACCCCTATGTCCAACAATTTTTTGCTAGTTATAATTATGAGGATGGTGTAGGTCGAGCAACAGTTTATGGTAAAGATATCTTCCTTAATGATGTTTCTTTGGGGAAAATCCTAGGCATTCCTAGCCATGGATACAATGCCTATGTTAAGAGAGAGTGGCCTATGTCAGACTTTTCAAACCCAGAAACTATGCTCTTACGTTTTGGGGAGCCTCAATTGTGTCATTCCATCTAAGTTACCCACTTCACTTATGTCACCTCTCCACTGTGTGCTCCATAGACTAGTAGCTCAAAATGTGGTACCTCATGGCCAAATCGCACCAACGCGGCTTATTTCAATCTTGTTCTTATGGAATGCTTGGCGTCCTATGTTCAAATTAACCTACCATCACTTATGCTTCAACATATGCATGTCGTGTGTAACACACCGGAATTCGGGACTCTTCTAATCAGAGTTTAGTGACAACGGTCGTCCCAAATTCTAGTGTATTACTGCCCCGTATAATATATATGTGTCATAATCAACTCATAACCACACTAACACATATATACTATACGCAAGGCTGAAAGAATAGTGATAACAGTAAACAGAGAGAAACTTAAAGTACTTATCTTAATGCATCATAAGTCGATAGTCGTACTAGAGTTGATTTATTATTACATTTTATAGTATAACTGCCTCTCTACTATACTAATACTATTATATCAGTCTCCCGTTCCTCGCTGGTTTGTCCCGTATTCCCAATCATGCCTCTGTGTTGTTTTAAAACACAAAGAAAACAGAAAAGATAGAAAAGTCAGCTTATACTGAGTAATCTCACTCCACCATGTAAAAATAAGGAAAACATAATAGATTTTGCTTTATGCTTTTAAAGAAAAATTATCTTGGTGAAATCTTTTATCTTTATTGTCGCCTTTCAACGACGTTTCTTAGCCGGCAAGTAATCTCTTATTATCTTGTTTCTTTTAATATTGGAAAGAGTTATTAAGGGCTAAATCATCCAGAACCTCAGCCCAATGTCGAGCTCAACTGGCCCACCAAATTGGCCTCCCAGTACCAATAAGGTACTATAATCACACAGATAATCCACACGTACCAATAAGGTATAATATATCAATACTCGAATCAATAAGATACCAATCATACTAATCTATACTGTATAAGTACCAAACTCTACTGATAACTCCCATGTACCCCCGTACAGGTACCTGATTGGTCTTCTGGGTATAACGGTTATCCATTGAATTAATGGCCATTCTTAGTGTACACACGTTGCCCAAGTCTAACCCTTCTAGCGGTACCGTGCCATAATTTCTTCCCATCTTTCACTTTAAGTTATAGTAGTTTTAATAGATTCATTATTTCCAAGTCATTAGATGTTATTCTCATTTTAGAGATAATTCCTTTATTAACTCAGTCATTCAACACACAAGCTTAATAGCTTAATAATCTCATATCAATTACATAAGCCTTATAGCTTATCCATTATCTCCATAATCACTTGGTAAATTACCAAAGTACCCTTTTAGGATTTATATCCACATATCTCTTTAATCATTTACCATTTATACCTCTCCATATATTTTCATTATTGTACTCTACTTATAAATCCTCTTATATTTTTAGGTGTACAACACTTTTATTTATATTACCCCTTTTTATTGAAAAATAAGGAAGTACGTATCTTAATTCATTTTATTCTTTTATGAGTGACTTTATATTTTTGGTCTTAATAATTCATAAGCATAATTTAATCCTTTATTTTCGAAAGTGCCCATTTAGTAATCTAATATAATAAAAATTATATTAATAATTACAATTATATACTGTTAGTTTTTTGAGAGAGATGAGATGAGATAGTAGAAAGAGAATGAATTGAGATGATTTTATTTCAGCTATGAAGTATAATATTTATACAAGTATTAGCACCCATAACTCCCCCTTAGTACTCTAACATATCCCATCTTAATGTTCATAACTCACATAACTCCTAGATCTCAATCTTCATGACTCACATAACTCCTAGAACTTTATTAGTGTAACTCAAAGCATTAGTGTGAAGGTAACATCTGGCTTTACTCACTTGAATTAAATTGTCAGTTTCAACATTCCTCCTTGACAATTAATTTTGAAACTCCAAGCTTCATTCTCAGCTTTCAAACTTTTGCCTTGGGAGCGCATTAGTAAAGATGTCAGCTATTTTCTCTTGTGTAGTGCAGTACAC
>BSSO01001460.1:0-23436 GCA_030267885.1 Mesembryanthemum crystallinum
GAAAGCCCAAAATTTACAATTGTGTTTGGTTTTTAATGGGTATTAAATAAATATTTTAATATTATTTTCATAAAAGTACAACCAAAACACATGGTATTTAGGGCTGCTCAAATGGCTAGTAATTTCGCTTCCATGACATCTCTTAATCCGCATTTATGTTGTAGCCATGATAGGATGTTCGAGGTGGTTGTTAGTTGCCAATTTTTTATTTTGAAAGATTTTCAACTCTTTGTAAAAATTTAATTGAAAACTGAAAGTTTTTGTGCTAATAGTTCCCTACTTGATATTCAAAATTGACAACAGAAAATTGAAAACCAAAAAAAAATGGTTTCTAAAAATTGATTTTGAGTTTTCAAAATAACACTGAAAATTAGCAATTGACAACTATACCAAACAGAGCCTAATATCTAAGCTATGTGCTAAGTTAAAACCCAGCTATTTTAACATATTGGAAAATGTTGCATCACAGTTAATCATTAAACACATACACAAATTTATTCGTGGAATACTCGAGGCTCTATGTTAGGAGGTACCTTTTAGCCACGCCCAAGGAGAAAGGAAGTTCCTCCTTGTATACAGGGGGGGTACCGTCTCAGTTTTATAGAGATATGATGTTTTATGTTGTTTGCAAATACAATTATCAAGGTTTCTCCAAAATTCCACATCAACAAATGAGGCTTGTTTCTTAGTGAAAACAAAGCTAACTTTTTTCTAATCAAAGATCCTGCTGTTATTCTTTCTCCTTTTCTCCCCATATTTCACAAAAAACAAAAATAAAGGTGATACTCCAATGAATAACAACATAAATAGAATGGTTACTTTTGAGACAATATTTGAAAACAATGTAGCAAAGTTTTCAGATTTGAGTTTTTGGGACTAAAAATAATTTAATAAAATTTTCAATTTAATCTTTCTTTAGTTATTTATTATTTATTACTATTATGTTTAGGGTGAATGTGGGTAAAAGTGGGTATTATAGACATTAGTAAAAGGCTAAATGCGGGTAACTCGTCTTTTCGCGGTTCATGAATCGTCTATAATTGCAGGCCGGATTCACTGAGCTGATTCCTCCCTATCAACGCAGCTGCCTAGACCCAGGTCCATGCAAGTGGAATCGGTTAAGCTTAGAGGACGAAGGCCACCATGCTCGGTTCGATAAGGTATAGACTATAGAAGCCCATTTCTTAATTAATCTTGGGCCCTTATTGGGCTTGGACTCACTAACATCTGACCCAAAAACCAAAACTTGGGCCCATTTCTTAATATGATAATGAGTTGGGCCTCCTATGTATATCTCTTACAAACCACTTCAATGACTAAGCAACCCAACTAGCACTTATAAGTTCTTCCGATCAACCCAATACAAACACACACCTTCCTTTTTAGATGGGCTTAAAATGTGTGTGATATTCACCCAAAACCTGTAAACACACTCATCAATTCATCTCCAATTAACCATTTCCTTTACTCTCAACAAACACAGTTTTTTTCACAGAAGAAGAAAGTGAAGAAAAGCTTACTTGCTCATCAATGGCGGCCATAATCGACCCAAACAGCGAAGACTTCACCATCGGACGAGTCCTCTCAATCAAGACAACTCTAGGAGAAGAATTCGAAGCCCAAGTTGTCACCTTTGATCGATCCTCCAACATCCTCGTCCTTCATATCCTTCTCACACTCTCTCTCTCCTGCTCTTTT
This sequence comes from Mesembryanthemum crystallinum, assembly GCA_030267885.1. NCBI lineage: Eukaryota > Viridiplantae > Streptophyta > Magnoliopsida > Caryophyllales > Aizoaceae > Mesembryanthemum > Mesembryanthemum crystallinum. The sequence goes on from BSSO01001460.1 coordinate 1,699, forward strand.
TATTCAATTTGTTTCCAATTTTGATGATTAAAAAAGCTGATTTCTGGGACATTTTTTGAGCTCCTTAACTTTGATTTTTTGTGTTTTTTGGGGTGGGATCACAAGAGGGTTCAAAATCGGGACCAAGAAGGAACATAAGGATGTTGAATGCCAATTACATCAAGGAGTTCACTTGTTTGCGTCAAGAAGAAGACCCTCTTGATCTCAAAAATCCTTACATTGATATTGTTGCTCTTCGAGCTAGAGAGGAATCTGCTATTAGGTTTAATAATCTTTCTATTTCTCTCTCTCTATTTTTTTCTGGGTTTTTGGGATGATTTGTGATTTATTAAGTTTGATATTTTTGTGGGTTTTGTTTTTTTAATATTTTGGTGTGTGATTCTGGCAGGCAAGCTGAAATGGAAGCTGAGAGGATTGGGGTTGGAGTGACGCCTGAGGCTCAGAGGATTTTCGACGCTTTGTCTAAAACGTAATTGATTCCCATATCTCTTTCTTTCTGTTGTTTGCTAAGCTTATTGAAGTTGTGAAGTAGTATCAAGTTTTATAATACTTTTGCTCATTTGGAGTTTTGTTATTATTGGTGAATTTATTGCTTATATGATGATTTGAACTGAATTGAATGGAAGTGAATCAAACTGAAGTGAACGTTATGCATTGAACTTAGCCGAACTTAATGCAAAATTGTAATGATGAATGAACCCACGCTTGGTAATTGAGGGAATGAGACTTGAGACTAGCATTTTCTTTTTGATGAAGTTGGGAGTTCTACTTCTAGCTGTCATCATGCCTTCTTTCGCGTTTCTGTTCGGGGCTGGTTGGAATTTTCTCATCTAATGGGACTTTACTAGCACGTGGGATTGACATGGGAAAAGCCTTACAGTAAGGGAACAATAGAAAGGTCTACTGTTGTGAAGAAGAGAGCAATTCGTGGACTGTATTGTCACTTGTTGAGGTTGGTCATTGGAATAATGTCGTAGAATTAAACTTCACTGGCCCTTGAATGGACCAAGGAAAAGTCTTAATACAACAATAGAAGTCTTAATGGGACTGGAGGAATACTGTTCTTTTCAATGACAGGAGTCCTTGGAACAAAGGTAGTGTCATTCTTATTGGGATTTCTAGGTTTTAGCATTTGCGCCTTTACTAGTCTTACCTCTTGAACACTTTGTTCTTCAGATCGGAATTGATCTCTGAAGATTCTGTATTTGCACTTCCACTTCTTCAATTCGATTGGGTTGGCCCTGGAGTACTGAGGACAGTGACCAATTGCAGTATACTACCAAGCATTTAGTTAAGTGATGGCCCTTATCAATTAAACAGCATAGACTTAAAGTTGAGGACTCATAACCTTGCTCTACATTTCTATCCAGCTAATTGGGTGCTCACTTCTCAAAGGTTATGGAATCCCTGATTCTGTCCTTCCTGAAGCTGTGCTACGTAGAACTATATGAGGGCAAGCAATACTAGATTATAGCTTAAAACGCTATCTGATGCGAAACTTAAGGGAGCTGATCAATGTAATACCTAATCCACAGCCAGAAATTCAGTGTTTTTTCATTGTTTTCCCCCTCCAGAAAACAGCAAATTTAAATAAGATAGGCAACTCATTGCCAAATTTCAACAACAGTTGATCCTGAGGCCCAAAGAGGTCCTAATACACCCTTATTAACCCAAAGATACAAATCATATGCTCTTTTGACTCCCATTTTTCGCTAATTGGTCTGCTCCTGAACATGTTGAATAGTGTAACCATCTAATGTTGACATTAGATTGCCCAGCTCTCAAAAGATCTTCTAATGCACCCAAGGTCTAGTGCACTGATGTTTAAGCCAACGAACCACCTTACTAGAATCACTTTCAAAAGAAATTCTGAGGTGAGGTCATTGATTGTGGGATTGTAACAATTTGAAGGAATGCTGAAACGCAATCAATCAAGCATAATTGGAATTTTGAACTCCTATTTGACTGAAAAAAACTCCAAGAATTTCAGAATTCCAATTTTTCAAGCACCCACAGCACTGTAGGACCCGGTTTGCCTAAAGCAGACACATCCACGTTCGTTTTAAACCAACCTTCAAAGGGGAGCTAGCCATTCCACATGGTTCCTTTGTAAGCCTCTTGATGTAGGAGCTTACAGATTGAAAATGACAGCCTGCACATTATCTAGCCTGTCATGCAAGGAAGTAGTATTGACATTTAAATGGCTCATGAACCGCCAATACAAACAGGCTGAACAACTACCCTAGAATTAGTTTTTTTTGTTGAAAATACACATGATTTCTATTTAACCAAATGCCCCAAACAACTGCATGAAATGTCAAAAGCCAAGTTTTACCATCCACACTAGCTTTAGAGTAAGTCACCAACCACACCACTGAATTAGCACGTCTTGTATCCATAGGGTAAATAAGCACTAATGCCCCACCATTGTAATATATCTTACCAGAGTAGAACCGCAAAACGGCAATGAATAAACAACCGATCAACTGTTTCTAATTGTTCTCGACATAAAGCACACAGGTAGGCATCTGCATCTAAAGTATCCCCTCTGTTTGTCAAATTATCTTTCATAGAGATTCTGTTTTGTAACAATTACCAACTGAAAATTTGTATTTTGGAAGGAATTTTTGCAGCCCTTATGAGATTAGAAAAGCTCCAATCACAATCAGTCCCTCTTTGTCGATGATTACTCAAACCTTTAACTGAAAACTCACCATGTAAGTCATGACATGAAATCATCTTGTCTTGAGTATCCTTTTTCAAGCAAACATTATGGAGAAGTTCCTGCAACTGTTGGAGTAATTCTTCTTCCCAAACCCTCAAGTTTCTCTGGAAAAGTAAATTCGAGCACCATTTCTTTTTTCCCAACTCCCAATATCTTTTGCAGTTGTTGTGGGATTAGTACTCAAGAAAAAGAGAGATGAGGGAAGAGAGAAGCCAAACTCTGATCGGTAAGCCAATTATCTTTGCAAAAAAGAATTTGAGAGCAATCCCCGGTTAAAAGCTGAAAGCCTCTCTTATTTAATCTCTCCATATCTTCATTATATCTACCCACCTTGAGAATATTGGATCATAAAGTAGATACCCGACCTTGACCTTCTTCGGGGACCCATAAATGTTGACCAACATAGTAATTGGCAACAATTAATTTCCTCCACAAGCTGTCTTGATCACAGCCAGAAATTCAGTTAGTTGATTATTTGGAATGCTGCTACGTGAATTGTTTCGTTGTGTGCCAGTAATGAAGTATGAGAAAGAATGCTCTTTGAGACATATGTTCTAGTTATATCAAATAGGGTTTTTATCTGATGGTCATATACTGGATTACAGACAAATTTATGGGTCGGCAACAGCTCAATTTATTGAAGGGCATTGAGTTATGTCATTTAGTAAGCCAAGGCTGTGCTAGTTTGGTGTGTAATTTCTTTCTTGTTTGACAAATTCAAAGGAGGGTGTGAAAACTACTGAAGCCATTGGCTTAGTCTCCTATGGTAGTGCTAGTGAGGGTGTTTGGCTGTTTGTCTTGCATGATGTGCATACTCAGGGATGGTATACCTGTTGAAGCCATGCGCTTAGTCTATATTGAAACCTCATTCCTTGTGATCGCTTCACGTAATGATGTAATAGCCACTGATGCTTTTAATCATCCCTTTGTTGCTCAAGCATGTAATATTCTTAAAATGAGTAGTCCTTTCTTGGATTATTGGCCATGTTCATGTCGTTGTTACTATACTGCATTCAATTCCGTTTATGCCAATTCGGCAACTTACTTTATCTCTCACATATTACTATCAATTTAGTAACCTTTCAGTTCTGTAGTGTTCTGCTCAATTTAGTTGAATTGAATAGGGCCTTAGTTATTCAACTTTTTCTTGGGGGTGGGGGGTGCTTGATGTAATTTACACTGCATTAGTTGTATGTGTTACTCAATGACTTTATGATGAACTCTTTAGTGGTGCAATGTATGAACATTTTTTTTTTCTTAGTGAGGGACAAATCAATTGACCCTGTTCCACAGAAGCTGCTTTTTCAACTTACAATTGTGAAAGTTCTATTCAGCACAACATATTTTCACTCTCTAAAGTACGCTTCACCTTTTGTGATTATATATGCAGGCTTCCTGTGCGCTGGGACAAGACCGTTATAGTTGTGATGGAGCAAGTACGAGTTTGTAGTCCATATCTTCCCGAGTCTGTTACCGGAGGTACCCCAGCAGCAAACGAGCGTGTGAGGAAAGTGGTAAGACAGACTTGACTTTTGATTGTTGTTGCTATACATGGGGGGCAAGGTTACTATGTTTACCCTTATTTTTTACATTTGTTTTCTTTCTTTTGTTAGCTTGAACTTGAAAGAAGGAGGTTACAAACCCGTGGATCTGCTCAGTAATTCTTTTACTTTCCTGATATGTGGCTACTGATGGGAAGTCCAGAGGTATGAATGGGTTATGAGGTCTTCATCACACTAAGCAGTTTTTATTGATAGAATTATGTTTTTTGTTGGCCAGACCCAGTTGAAGGTTAAATGAATGGAGAATGGTCATTTCTCACGCACTTTTTATCTTGTAACCTCAAGTTTCTCTTCTCTCTTTCCCCTGTCCTCTCCCTCCCATGTTGCCTCTGTTTCTGCTGATTTGTCTATTTCTTTATGTTGTCATTTGAGGATTTTATGTTGTTGTGGTGAGGATAGTACACAGCTCTAACGAGCCAGTGAGAGAGAACTTCTCTTTTTGCTCCTCATTTCCTATAAATGGCATGGAAATTATTTTGCTTAGATTCCCGGTCGTCTCCAGACTGCTTTGTGTTCCTCTATCTTCCCTGCAAGGGAGGTTTTAAAACTGGAACTTATCATTTCAGATGTTGCTAGGAGCTGGGAAGGTATGTTATTGGGTAGATGCTCAAACAGAGAAAGTATATCCAAACTCGTTCATGCTAGGAGAAATTGAGCTTAGTTGGTTGCTGAATGTCTATTTATAGTGTCAAAATGATTTGCAAGTCACAGGTAATGTGTATTCACAGTCAGGGTTAGTGATGAATATCACCAAAAAAAAAAAAAAAGTAGTAAAAGATATAATAATTAAAAGTTTTAAGAGTATTTCATTTATATAAGGAGTAGTTGCCAATTAATTTTTCACAAAGAAAAAGAGGTTCTGTTTCTGATATTTAAAAAGATCAGTGTTACAGTTGCAACAAAAAAAAAAAAAAAAAGAAAAAAGAAAAAAATCAGTGTTATGGGTCGCATTCACTGATCTATATATGACAAAAACGTAAAAATACTACTAGACTAGTTTCTGTATGGAAAATTTTATGTGGAAATCGGAAACGAATTTATTCACCTATATGGGAATATGGCCATATAGCAAGTTGGTGAGTACCTGTAAAGAAGTCTATCACAGCAACAAATCCAAGAGCAGATGATGTGAAAGGGATTTTTATACCTTGTTCATCATATGGCGCCAATGCTAAAGAAAAAGAGTAAAAGTTTACTGAGATGAAGGTAAGGGAGAGTAACTGAGTAACAACTATGATGAAATTGTGGAATATTTGCACAATTATTAGAAGAGGGAAAATAAGGTTTGATTTGGCACATTTGATAGCGGTTGTTGAGTGTTGAGTCAGAGTTGAGAACAGTCAGAGGAATAAGTGCCCATTTGGCCGAGCTTTTTCAGATTTTACTTCTTCTCCTTGTATTCCTTTTCCACCATCTCATTCTCCACTTTGACTTCCAAGAAGTTAAAAGTTGTAGCTTCTACTTCTACTTTTATCAGAACTTCTTAGAAGCCAAAAGTGGAAGAAGTAATAGAGAAATAGAGGGTGGTGAAGAAATGTGGGGAAAGAAGTAGAAGTTGGAAAAAGGTTGGCTGAACTGGTACCTTGGGTAATTTTAAGAGATGCTAATCTTGCACACACTTAAGGAGGCATTATATTGTAATCACATTGTAGAAGTAGAAGTTTACCGTCTCTCTTTTTCATCTATACCTCTACTTACTAAAATAATGCATTACATTATAATCACATTACTTCTAAGTTATTGTATGCACCAAGAAGTATTAAGACTATGTAAATATGAAATGATGCCAGGTGGCAAATGAACTGTGAAAATAAGTTTTGCGTTATTTATAGGGTTTTTTGAGTGAAACCACCTTTTATATATCAATTTTTTTGAGAAACCACCTTATATAATCGATTTTGTGGGAAACCACCTTATATAAACAATTTCTTTTATCGGTGCCACCTTAGGCCAATTTAATGGATGATGTTCCCGTTATGCCATTGCTTTTTATAATTTGTTTATTTCTTTTGCTGAAATAAATAGGAAAATAAATTTATTTTTACTTTTCAATGTGCAAAATTACATGGGAGAAAAGAAATACGAATGGGGGAAAGTCATTTTCTTATTTATCTCACCAAAGGAAATAAACAAATTATAAAAATGCAAAGGCATAACGGGAGCATCACCTCATAAATTGGTCGGAATCAGGCCTAAGGTGGCACCAATAAAGGAAATTGTTTCTACAAGGTGGTTCCCCACAAAATCAATTATAAAAGGTGGTTTCTCACAAAAAGTGACATACAAAAGGTGGTTCCCCGCAAAAAACCCTTACTTATATTCCATAATTATTACAGGAAACCCCCCTTGAGGCCTGCAATATGCCAATATCACCCCAACTCCATCTCATCATGCAAACGAAACAATTGATCGAGCAACCGGATTGAAAATTCGATATTCACCATCGTTTGTTGACATTAGCTATTTTTATTTGCCTTTAGGGTCATTTTTAGTTTTTACAAAATATTATACTATCAGTTGACTTGATATATGAGGTGGAATGTACTGGTAATTTATAAAATGGTATTAATAAGCCAAATATTGGCACTAACGATCGAAAACTAGTATCACTTTTATTTTTATTTTTTTAATTTGCCCAGTGCGGCTCTAATACTGCTTTTTGCTTACACAGTACTATTGTTTGCCTAGTACTCGCCTGATATCTCAGACGGTCTGATAAGAGAATGATTATTTGGTTTTTCCTTGCTTCCATATCCATACCAAAAACTAAAGTTAAATGATTAATTTTTGATTCCTCAAAATGGATAAACAAACTAAAAAGGAGGGGAATAAATTAAAGATTATACTCTTCATTTATTCCATACTTGTTTGAATTCATGTTGGAGCTTAATTAAATTCAATGGAAAAAAGCAACCAGACAGAGTGTCCCTACATTACTGCAATAAAGCAGAGGAAAATGATGGTATTAGTAGTGGTAGTAGATTACTACTAGATTAATTTAATTTAATTTATTTTTTTTTATTTTTTTTTTTTAAAGTAACAGGTTTGCCATAATCTTTTTGATGCGACACTAATCCTGTTCGCATCGGGTCCTTCCATGAGGGAAAAAGTTCTCCCAACAAATATTTTCTTCATTCATTCAAACACAAGAATCGAACTCTCAATCAGGGAAGCGAGTGTTAAACTACTTACACCAACTACCTATTATCTTAATGATTGAGGTCACTCCCATCATTATCATTTTTGACGTTTTCAGCCCCCCTTTTTTTTTTGCATTAGATTATTAATTAATCAAATTCGTTTCTTCAAAAGCGGTGTAGAACCCAGAATTCCCAGTATTCTGATTCTCTCCATAGTACAGTAATAATTAAACTTTGATTTTGGGTTTTGCTGATCCCAAATTAACGTCGGCAATAATTGACTTGATTGTGATTTCTTCTCTTGTCACTTGCTTTTTAGTACCAGTGGCACGTGCTAGCTCAACAAAATAAACGTGGGTCCCACTAAAAAGTTAAAATCAATGGCTCTGATTTGATCTGATCAGAACTGCTAGCTGATGTGATGATGATGATGATGATGATGATGATGATGCAAATGACATGAATTGATTGTAAGTACTCCATATATTTTGATTCTGATTTGGTAGTAGTAATGACATTTTTTGGCCTCTCATGCAAGCAAAATGTTGTTGCTCGTGTTTTCTTTTTCATATAACTGGAATTGGAAAAACAGAAAACAGAGATTTAAACTGCACAAAAAGTGTATTTATATGCAGTGAAGATTGCATGGCAGAAGCTTATTGCAGTTGCATGACATTGGTGGATATGCTGTGGTGGTTTATCAGTTGGGCTGTCTTAATTTTAGTAGCTACCAATGGGTTGTTACCCGTTATTAGGTAGAAGTTAATTAATTTACCATTGCATAAGATTGCAGATATCTTAGGTTATGTTTGGCACAACTGATAAGGTAGCTAATAAGTTAAACTATGTAGTTGCAAGTTGCTATGGAATGGTAGTAAACTAGTTGAAAAGATAGTTGAAATTGAAAAGTTAATTGAGGGTAGAAAAAACTACTAGTTGTAACTGAAAAGTTGGTTAATAATTGCCAAATATAGCATAGTATTTTTAAGTTTGTTAATCTGAGATCTATATATAGTATAGTGGTTATGTAATGTAAAATAAATTGGTTCAATTTAGATGTTTCAACTTCGACTTTTATTTTTTTGAGAATAACTTACTTTATTGAGTCTCTGAGTGTCTCTCATATACTCCCTCCTTTTTTTTTTAAATGTTGTTTTAGATTTTCGTGTCCAAGTTTGACTATTGAATTGTGAAAAATTTACTTTGCTTCACAATATGAAAAAATGTTTGTTGGATTCGTATCGAAAAGTACTTTCATAATATATGCTTTTTATAATTTTTGGTTATATATTTTGAGAGATATTGGTGGTCAAAGTTCAACTGCGAAAAGCGAAAACGACACTTATAAAAAAACAAAGGGAGTATTAAATATTGGTCATTGACGCACTCATCGTATCACTTGTATTGTCTTTATTCTTCCTAGTAAACCGCATGAAATTAAGTACATTTTGGTTATGATAAGCCATCCTCAACTCGAAGATGTATTGTAGATATATATAACCTAGTCATTCGAGTTTTGTAGGTGTTAACAACCATTCTAAATTAATGAACAATCTCGATAACGTTAACATTCACCTATATAGGTTAGACGGGTTTAAATAGTCATTGAATGTGACATTTCATTGTTCAATTTTCAAATCCATTCATACACAAATGTTAATTATGGTATTTGATTGAGATTCTAATAAGATATCAAGATAGTGTAAGCTACTTAGAGTGTGCATGAGCTTGCAAAGTGATAAGTATAATTGAAATGATTTCACATGCACAAGATCTATACATCATACTATAGAAATCATATAAGAAGAAAGCAGAGCATGCTAATGATATGGCATCTAAACTCAACGTGAAAGGCATAATGTCTTTCTACAAAGTTGGAGAAAAAAAGGCAAAATTCAATTTAACTAATATTTTGGGTCTCTCACTTGAAGCCATATTCCCCTTTGCATACATGTGAACTCTTGTCTTCTCAATTGCATGAACTAAAGATGATGAGCACCTCAACTTAATTAGTATATAATTGGAATTTTCCAAGAATATGCTATGATCAATCAGTATCTAACACTACATATAGTGCAAGTACATTACATATGGTTCAACATATTTACCTTTTCCCAAGTGTATATTGGTTTAGATAAACACACAATCGGAAGCGTCTATGCTAAATATGTGCTTTAGTCTATGTATATAATTGAGAAGTTAGTTTAAAAGTCTTCCGATCATGTCGCCTACCTAGCTTTTAAACTAGAATCATATTTGATTTTTTTTTTTCCATATATTTAGTTTTGTCCTCGAAAAAATGAACTATTAGTTAACTTTTGTTGTTATTGTAGTCACTACCAACACACTTTTAGTTTTGACCAAATCCTAACCTCAGATATGATGTACACAAGTAGTTTTTGATCGGGTTATATCAATCGGTGAAGTCTTTTAATCTCACTGTTGGGGGACGATACTCCTAACCACTGGAGCATCTCTTGATTCAAAGAATCCAAGTTTGAAATTCAGCAATAAAACAACAGTTATCAACAACAAGAGCTAAGCATAAACAATTAAACATCATAGTGAATTTTTTTTCGAATCATAATACAACATAATAGTCGTATTTAAGCACACATTAACTAAAGTTGGCAAAATCTATAAATATTGATACTAGAAACCTAAATTTGAAATCTATCAACATCAGTCTTTGATCCTCCTATACAACCTAAAAAAACACCATAGTACTATTAGAATATACTCCACTAGGAGTAAAAAAGTAATTTCACTGGCCACAACCTAAAAGGTAAGTGGTAAATTCAAGCGTAAATGTGTAATGGAGCTCAATATAGTCCAATCCCAAATGAGAAACGAGTTGAGAATAGGACAGGAAATAAGGGGTCTTTTTTTTTTTTTTTTTTTTTTTGCAAGGGCCCACCATCGTTGATTTTGATTTGAAGGTTCTTGAGGTTATTTTTTCTACTAGTATTTTCTTTTGTTGTTAATGACAAATTGCTTTCCAAATAAAAGGGACGGTTCGGTCCACCATAAATCAGGGAGATCCTTTTGGTTTCCCACGACTCACGACTAATGTCATGTATGTGTCTCTCTCTCTCTCTCTCTCTCTCTCATTTCATTTCTCTTGACCATCTCATTCTCAGTTCTCACCCTGTAACGCTGTTGTTGGTTATGCAATTACTCTTGACTAATTGGACTATTCACTATTGGAGTGGGGAAAAGTATCCAAATTTCAAATTGGTCGGTTTGTTTCCTTTTGAATGGTTCTGCTAAGGCAGTTTTATGGAACCCAATGACGGATTCAGGACGTCCAATGTTTGATATGGTTCGAAAATAAACATCTTGATATTGAGAGTTATTATCCAATGTTGTTTGAAAAATAAAAATAGTTGTTAAAAATGTCAGGGATCCCTTATTATGTAGGTTATAATCTTTCCATGAGAGATGAAATTATTATGGGGTTAAGATGAGCTTTTTTCCGACACTAAGATTATGGGGGGACGAAAGGCGAGCCAAGAGCCACTCTGGTGCTCACTAGAGGCCTTGCTTGACGCCATATTTCCGTATTGAATCTTGCTTTGATGTTGGAGTCTGATAAGCGTGTAACTAATAAATAGTCATAAAGAGACTATTGATAACCCAATACGCGTATCTGAATGTTTCCACATCCCATTTGTGTAGGCTATAACCTCATACTTATCCTAGCATTTGCCTCAATAGCCAGATACAAATTGTGCGTTTTAACGCCTCCATTTTTCAAGGATATTAGTTTTTACAAAAAAAAAAATAAAAAGATAAATTAGCTTGACTTTTACTCCTATGTCATTTGGAAAGGTAAAAACAAAATTTTCTGTTCTTTCACAACCACATCGCAAAAGACACTTCCATTCCAATTCCATATCCCCATCCAAAACATCAAAACACCACTCTAGCACAAAGCATAATTCATTAAACCAAAAAGAGTAAAAATCAACCCAAAAAAGAAACACATAATTAAAGAAATTGAATAGAGGTGGCGGTGGGTGATGGACATGGAAGAGAAGATGCCCTTTCAACTTGTATTTAGCTTTTCCTTTTACGTGATTGAAGAAAAAGAACTCCTAATAAAACAACTCATTAATTAAAACTTCAAATTAAAACTTCAATTTTTTTTTTTTTTTTTTTTTGAGGTGAATTAAAACTTCAAATTAAAACAAGCAACCCACAACACAACTGTTAAGCATTGCATTTAATTTACGTAGCAACAAAAACAGAGAGAGAAACAGAGAGAAAAACAGAGGAGAGAGAGAAAGGTGAGTACAGAGATTCCTTGGGGGCGCAGAGAAGTATTTTGGTTTCTTTCTGTGCTTTTTGGGCTACTCCTCACACTCAGTCACCATCCCTTTTTCACTTTCTCTCTCCTCTCTTTCTCTCTCCAACTTTCTTTATGCAACCATTGGTTCTTCTCCCTTAAGCAGTGGGGTCGTTTAGTACTATTTTTTTTTGGTTGCATTGTACTGATTTAGTGGCCTAAACACGCCATTTACACCCCTTCTCAAAGTTCTTCTCTGTCTTCTCTTTTTTTTTGGCTTCTAGAGAGTGAAATTCACCCTCTAACGCTCCCTCAATTTCCCTATTTGTGACTATTCTTATGAACCTTTTAACAATTTTAGTTGGCTAGCTAGCCGAATTTCTGGAAATTTTCAGTTCAGCTCCATTTTTTGATCTGGGTTTTGGCTAAAATTCTCTTCTGATTGCTGGGATTTTGGAGAAAAAGAGAGAAACAGAGATTTGATTTGATTTTTTTTCTGGGTTTCTGTGGCAAATTTGTGGGTGATTTTGGCTTGATTTAGCAAAGGAAGGTAAAACAGAGTAGTTTTAGAGAGAGAAAGGAAATGGCAGGAGGTGGAGGTGGAGGTGGAGCGGCACCACAACCAAAGCAAGATGAGTTGCAGCCACATCCGGCAAAAGATCAGCTGCCCGGCATTTCTTATTGCATTACCAGCCCACCCCCTTGGCGTCAGTCTCTCTCCTCTCTCTCACTTACCAAAATGCATGGGAATTTGTGATTTGCCTAAATAAATGCATATAAGCTTGACTATAAATTGGAAAGACAAATGGATTTAAGCTAAGATCAAGTTATAATTGGGAAATTGTAGAATGAATTGTATATTCTATTGGAAATTATAGTCAATTGTGGAGATTCCTCTGTTTTGGATTTAGAATTGGTCCCTATATTTCCATTGATGGTGACCCAGAATCTGTCTCACTCTCAGGTGTATATTTTCCAGTTTCTACTTGCTAGATATGTGGCACTGATAATATATCATATTGGTATTTACTATTTAGTAGCTTAAAAATAATCCTAAATTTGTTAACACATTTGTCCCTGAAAATTTTAACTCTGAAGTTGTTTCTTGCCTAAATTGCATATGTTTTGTGGGTTCAGAATTTTATGCTGATTATGGGTTGTTTTTGGTGTTAATTTCTTGTTGCAGCTGAGGCTATTTTACTTGGATTTCAGCACTATTTGGTGATGCTTGGAACAACTGTGCTCATTCCCACTTATTTGGCTCCCCAAATGGGAGGAGGAAATGTAAACTTTCAATGCTAGTGCTGATAAGAAGTCATACATAAATTACCCTTTTTGTTTTATTTAATACTGTAGCTTAAGAATTAAGATAACTGAAGTTGATTTTATGGTAATTAATCATCTGTAGGAGGAGAAAGCTAAGATGATTCAGACCCTGCTATTTGTTGCTGGTTTAAACACACTGTTCCAGTCGTTGTTCGGTACCCGATTGCCAGCAGTAATTGGAGGTTGTTATACCTATGTCCCCACCACGATTTCGATTGTTTTGGCTGGTCGATACAGTGGCATTGTTGATCCTCAGGAGGTTGATCTACTGAAACTGCACTATAATATTTCGCTTAGTGAGTTACTAAGAAGGTTAATAACTAAATTCGTGGCGTATTTTGCAGAAATTTAACAGGATAATGCGTGGAATTCAGGGTTCCCTAATTGTTGCTTCAACCTTACAGATTATTATTGGATTCAGTGGCCTTTGGCGCAATGTCGTGAGGTACATTGTTATGGGAAAAGTTTAGTTATTCAGGATCTTTATATTGATTTCCTAGTATGAAAATGAATCTAAAGTTTGTTTCCCTGGTAACTAATGTTCTGTATATGGTAGGTTTCTAAGTCCGCTTGCTGCTGTTCCTCTGGTCTCCCTGGCTGGATTTGGTCTTTACGAGTTGGGTTTTCCTGGGGTATGTGTTATTGCATTGGTAATGCCAGATACCAAAGTTCCTCACAATAACATCTCACGGTTGTTCATATGCTTACTTGATGAACAGGTTGCAAAATGTGTTGAGATAGGACTGCCGCATCTCATCATTCTGGTCATCTTTTCACAGGTAATCTTTCGATCTATAATGGCGCAAAATCTTTCTCGTGTTACATTTGTATCATACTCATTATGATTGTGTACTTAACGGCTTAATGCTGTGCGTATGTTTGCAGTACCTACCTCATCTAATGCGCGGTGAAAGGAATATATTTGACCGATTTGCTGTTTTATTCTCTGTGGTCATTGTGTGGATCTATGCTCACATACTCACAGTCGGAGGAGCGTATAAGAACAGGCCAGTAGTTACTCAGACAAGCTGCAGAACTGATCGTGCTGGAATTATTGGTGGTGCTCCTTGGTAAGGGTTCTCTCTTCTAGCTTTTCATACAGCAAGAAAAAAATTGAGAAGATCTCTGGATGTTATTTATAGGCTTCAAGAGTGAAAATAATTGACATTTGATTCTAATTTAGTATAGAAGTTCCACACTAATACTTGCGTTCTAGTCTTACATGTTTATTATATCATTCATTTATGATGTATTGATCCTAGCTTTCTTCTTCTTCACCATCCAAGAGAACTTGCATATAACAGGCTAACTTCCTAATTGGATAAAATAGTACTTAGTTCATATGTTAGCGCTGAATTTTGCATTTTGCAGGATAAGTATTCCATACCCGTTTCAATGGGGAGCTCCAACTTTTGATGCTGGAGAAGCATTTGCGATGATGATGGCCTCATTCGTTGCCCTTGTGGAGGTTCGTACACTCTTCTAAACTGTAGAAACAATAAAGTATCTTTGCAAATTTTGGTACATTTTCCATTGGCTGTATTTCACTTTGCTTAGAAGATGTGGCTCATTCTTTACAAATATCTCACTTGTTTTCTTTTACTAACCTGATAGTCTACTGGTGCCTTCATTGCGGCATCAAGATATGCAAGTGCAACCCCTGTGCCATCATCTGTTCTCAGCCGTGGAATTGGTTGGCAGGTAATTAAACTTGAAAAATTACTTCCATGAACAGAATATGCAGATCCGTAATTGTTCTACTAGCTATTGACTTATCTTTGATTTTTCCCCTTCTACTCATTCTTCTTCACCTCAGGGAGTGGGCATTTTGTTGTCTGGTATATTCGGAACTGGCAATGGTTCATCAGTATCTGTGTAAGGCTCCAAAAGATTTATGCACATATTAGCGAACCCTTGTTTGTGTAATGGAATTGAAAATGAACAATTTGTCTGCTTTCTATCCAGTGAGAATGCTGGTTTGCTAGCACTTACACGTGTTGGCAGCCGAAGGGTGGTGCAGATTGCAGCTGGGTTCATGATCTTCTTTTCTATACTTGGTAAGTCTTACTCCCTTGTGTAATGCTTGTTATAATTTATTGAGTAGTACATTTATATAGTTAAAACATCCTCATGGGCCACGGCTACTTATAGGACTTGTTTTATTTTGGTTGTAAATATCATTGCATCTAATCATGTGTTAATGTTAAAATTGGTTAAACTAGAGCAATTGTGATTACATTAACTCATGAAATCAATTACACTATAATCATATGACTCCTCTCTCCCTCCTTTCTTTTCCACCTCTACTCTACTTATATTAGATTGTATTACATTGCAATTATATATACTTAAAGTAAACGAGTCTTTAGTATTAGCTTAACAGGATGTGACAAAAGCATGCAATCGACATAGTTTTCTCTTGATCTTTGTTGTATTAATTTTGGACTTCTCTGGCAAGTTTAGGTAAATTTGGGGCTGTATTTGCTTCAATTCCAGCACCAATAGTGGCAGGATTATACTGTCTATTCTTCGCTTATGTTGGTACGCCTCTCAAACTACAAATCGAGCTTTCTAATCACGACATACACAGAACTTCATCTGATTTTCTCTCTGTCAATTTATCTGGACAGGCTCAGCAGGTATTGGCTTCCTTCAATTTTGCAACTTGAACAGCTTCAGGACAAAATTCATACTGGGTTTCTCTGTTTTCATGGGCTTGTCTATACCACAGTACTTTAATGAGTACACAGTGGTCAATGGATATGGGCCGGTCCACACTCATGCAAGATGGGTAATAAATCACTTCCCTATTTAATGTTTCTCTGATATTGTAAGAAGGCGTTTGGCCAAGTTTCTAGACTTTTGAGCTTCTCGTTCCCTAGAAAGCAAAATGAGGCTACAACACTGAACTTCATTCTAGAGTCTATTTCTAGCTCCATTTTGGCTTCTTAGAAGCGCTCTTGTGGGATGAGGAAATGAAACAGGATGGAGACTTTTTGTGAAGGAGTAGCTTATTATCCTAGACTACATGGGCAAACAACTTCTAAAAGCCAATTAGGCACCTTATATATCTTCATGAATGTCCTAACTTGGTTCATTATCATTATCGGATTGAACAGTTTAACGACATGATCAACGTGCCTTTCTCCTCGGAACCCTTCGTTGCTGGCCTATTGGCTTATTTACTGGATGTCACACTGCGTAAAAAGGACAGTGCAACAAGGAAAGATCGTGGGATGCATTGGTGGGACAGGTTCCGATCATTCAAGTCAGATACTAGAAGCGAGGAATTTTACTCTCTACCATTCAACCTCAACAAATTCTTCCCATCAGTGTAATTTTGCGGCAGAGAGAAAGAGAGCAAGCCTAGCAGGTGAAAAGAGAGAAGTCACTCATGCTCCCCCACCCGATGCATTCGTTTTGATGTTTATACTTAGCTTATTACTGATCATGTCAGCTCAGTAGAACTGTAGTCTCAGCTGTGTAGATGGAGAAATTATCAAAAAACGAGGAAAAAAGAAAATATTATATAGCTTTTTTTTTTTTGGTTCAATTATTTCTTCCCCTAGTTTAACTCAGTCAACATTTCATTGTGAAATTGCGAAGAGGATTCAAGTATGGAAGAACATGGTCTCATGCCTTTCATATGGTTTTCATGTGATGTCTGTCTTCACCGACTCCTCTGGGTTCACAATCCTTGAATGATGAAAATGTGCAGGGCCATGACATGAGTTATAGCTTGTTTTTATAGTCCTGATGTTCAAGCTTTGGATTGCAATCAGTCTTCAGAATGTCTACTATTACTTGGTTTGGTGTTAAAGCAGTTGCTGTTGTCAGTAGGCTAACCTAAAACCCTACATTCACTTATCGTATCTTTGTTCTGATAATATTTTAGTTCTACTTTGATTTGGTGAATGAGTTTTAGAACATAAATGTTGTGTATGTAAATTGGAATATCATGTTATGTTTTACTTCATCTTTTATTAAAAAAAGAAAAAAGAAAAAAAGCAAGTTGTCAAGCATAACATGATTAAAGGATATAGAAAAAGCAAGCTTTCAATTAGATTAAAAATCATACATATCAAATTGACCTTTAGCAAGCTTATACATGACGATATCGAACTAGTTCAACAAATAAAGTGTTTAAAGATTGTAATAACACCTGCACACGCCCTAACATAAACAACAACGACGACCCAATAATAATCCTACTTATAGCAGCGTCTAGGAAAATCTAAATATACGCAATATTACCTCTAACAAATAGAAAAACTGTTTTTGATAGATCCAAAAAAAACAACGCACACGCCCTAACATGTCACACTTTTGGATTTTTGTAGCAAATGGTTTGGATCTAGTAACTCTAAACGAAAAAACCCATATCATAGTATCATGTCTGAAGCCCAATAATATTCAATCAGATAAATGATCGAAAACTGATAATGGCCCAATTAAAAGCTTAAAGGTCTTACTCGGAAAAAAAAAAAAAAAAAAAAAAACGTTAGGTCCACCAAAATCCAAGTGAGGTAGGAACTAAAGTGTGGCACCGTTATACTATGGCCTGATTACACATCAAGACCTTTCTACTTACAGGCCTTTGGGCATGAGTTTGATGTATAGTGGAGTGTGAACTTATAAGAGGTGACTCCTAAGATTTAGAGGGATGACTCTTAAATTTTAAAGGGGACACTCTAAAATGACTCGTTTTATAGGGTGATTTTTTTACCGAAAAAGATGACTCCCACTTGATACATACATGATATGATCACAAGTTACCCAAAAAAAAGTTCCCTTTGTACCTTATTCTAGTCATAAGATGAGATGGAAAATTTGGCATAACATTAGCGGCCTAACAGCTAATATTAAGAGATGTTTTTATAGATTATTTTTTCTCTCTACTTTTTATATTTAGTTTATATTTTTGAAGCTAACACTGAGATATGATAGTCAAAGAATTTTTTAAAATATTTTGGCCTACAGTTTTAAAAAATGGTACTCTTAGTGGCCTAACATTAAGAGATGGCACTCAAAGATTTTTCATCTTTAATTATTAGTCCTTTTTTCTTAGAAGTTTCAAATGCATATTCCCCCTCACAAGAAGCATTTTCAATTTTTTTTTTTTTTTTTTTTTTAAAAAATCATATCCTCTCTAGAAACGTTTTTGTAACAAGCTTGAGAAAGGAGGATGTCTTCAACGTTCAACCAATATTCAAACATAATAATTGCTCTACTAAATTTGCAGCAAATCAAGATTTTGATTTGATTTGTTATTCTAATCAAACTTAAGAAGCGATAATACGACAAATTATGGTGTCCTAGAATTGTTTTTACAACTACAACAGAGTCTTCAACAACTCAAACTAGGATTATTCTAAGAATTATCCCTCTGATTGATTAAATTGCAAGTTATGATCTATAATATACAAAGTTTTATTTGTTTGAACCACAGATTCATACTAACCTTTTGGGTCAATACTACTCTGTTCGCACCAGGTTGACCCACGTACTCCCAATTAATAGTTTCTTTATTTATAAGAATCAAACCCTCAACCTTACTTAAAGGATAGGGGTGCCGAATCACTCATATCAACCACGTGTTAGTATGGTTGGAAGTCAAAATCAAATTGATTAATCATACTCATAATTGCCCTATCAAGTTTAGGTGTGGGTTCAGAGGCCATTTATGTTTGACCATCTTTAATTTTCCTTGAGCTGATCACCCTGAGATTGACCATGATGATGATTTTGAAAGTGAGCTAGGGAGGTAGTAGTGGTAGTAGCTCTTAATCTTATCATCACAAAAATGTTTGATGATCATCAATTAATCAAATGGTTTACAATCAAAAGGCATCAGTTTATTAATTCTTGCTTTACCTAAATTGCAGTTGGTCTATATCTAGTGATATAGTACTTTGTGTATATTGTTTGTTTCTGGCCCAAATGCTTTGGGGGTTGTTTGAATGAAGAAGTCCTTAGTGCCAACCATAAAAAATTGTAGTGCAGTGAAGATTATAGCATATTCAATCCCAAAAAGAAAAGCCATATCTAGTGTAAGACAATGTTGTACTCAATGATTGTTTCATATAAGTTTAGTGTTGTTTAACTTTGAAATTACAATGGGTTATCTCAATGTTTGTGTAATATCTTAAAAAAGAATACAATAACATCCTATAAACTTGGACTCAAATTTATGAGTTTTCTCATCAATAACTTGAAATTTATCAATATGATTATTAAATTATATTACAACCCAAAAGTGACCTAATTTTAATGTTTCACATAAAATTTACTTCAATTTTGATACATATGATGTCATTATTCATTAATTATTACTTTTCAAAATATGATTCATATTTTGCTCAACATGATACTCAAAAGTCATACTCCATATACCTAAAGATAAATCTATAGGAGGAATGCCCTAGACTTTCATTTTCCATGCAACTCAACCAGGTGAATAAATTTGTAGATATGCCTAAAGATTTGAAAGAAAAGCTTTTGGGCCAAACATCAAACATGACCACAGGACAGTGATATTTTTTGGGGACCTCTGGCTCTAGCAGTGAAATAGTACTCCCAACTCTTTTTTTTTGGGTTTTCTTTTCCTGTTCAACTGTTTAAGCTTTTGAGTTGGCTTGAGTTGTATTTCCAGCCTAAAGTTGTGCATATATAAATACTCTAATTTTACTATAAAAAAAAAAATATTCATTTATTTTAGTGTCCTTTTTGTGTAGTGGAACTTTTGCCTTAGAAGTTATAATGTGACTTGAATAGAGATATTGCCAAAGCTCATAATGGTTGGAATACAAATAATTGTGTGTTACTTCCATTGTTTTGGAGAGTTCGAAAAAATAAGAGTAATGAATTATACTTATGTTTCTAAGATAAGTTGAGTGTATAAGCAAAATATAAATATGTGAGCGAGTAAAACAACAACATAATAATTGAATCTAGATGGAGGGAGTATGTATTTTGCAAATTTGCTTGAAGAAAAAAGAGGAAAAAAGTTATCCTTTCTTTATTATTTCAGTTTCTTGAAATTCTTTTTGCTAAATGATTGTGGTATTTCACCAACCTTAGCATCATCAAGTATGCACGAACTTTTTTTTTTTTNTTTTTTTTTTTTTTTGGTGAAGTGATTAGAGGATGAAGTGTCTGTTTAACTAATTAAGTGCACTACCTAGCTAAACAACAATCAAATTTTGTCCTAAAACAGAGTTAATACAAGTGGCTCGAACTGAACTATCAAGCCAGACAAGAAAAAGGTAATGGAAACAAAACAGAGTAATATATATAATGAGTATTTTTAAGACAACTATATTAAATATATAACGTGTAATTTGTAGATGTTTTCAATCATTTCTTAGTGCAACTACTATACCATGACTAGGTACACTAATGTTATATGAAGCGTGATTAAAACTTGTCTATGTTTGATTGGAATATGAATGAATAAAGTTTCTTGATGAAGTGCTTGCTTATTTAAATCATGAAATTAAGGACCTATTCGGGGTGGCTGTCAGTTGTCAAATTTTGGTTCTGAAAAAATTTTAACTCTTTGTAGAAATTTAATTTAAAGCTGATTTTTTTTTTTGTGATTACAGTTCCCTGCTGAATTTTCAAAACTGACAATAGAAAATTGAAAATCAAAAAAAGTGGTTTTCAAAAACTGGTTTTAAGTTTTCAAAAAAATTGAAAACTGGCAATTGAAAACCACCCTTAACAGGGCCTAAGCTTCTCAAGGGATTTGTTTGTACAAGCAAAAACCCAAGTATGCCATGCATACAAGCAAAATTCTAATGCGAATTATTTAAAATTTTATGTTTACTCTGTGAAATTTCCAATATTTTCTTTTTTATTCAACACTCAATGAACTTTTCCAAACCATTTAACATGTGGAGTAATAGAGAAATCATGTACTGCGTCACAAATGAGATATATACGCCAAAACTTCAAATCTCAGGATTACGAATCACCAATGCAAACAATAAAAAGCTTGAAAAGCATAACATCCATACTGTCAAAATTTATTACCCCAAAATTTTTTAAGGGAATTTCTATATGGTGCTGGTATATTTTACACTTTTTTATAAGGAGGATGATATTTTTTCAAATTCTATATGTTACCCTTTAGTTTTGACAAATTCTACCTAGTGCCCTCCCCTTAACTATTTTGTTGCGAAAATGCTAATTTTCACTAATGAAACTCATTCTCAATCATCCGATGTACTTCCTCGCGCTAACTACCTCACTACTAACGAATAAAAATCATTGAAGTGCTTGATTTAAGAAGTTTTGAAGGTGGCTAATTTACTAAAATTAATTGGGTATTTTATGAGGAATCACCTTTTATATATCACTTTTTGTGAGAAACCACCTTATATAATCAATTTTGTGGGGAACCACCTTATAAAAACATTTTCCTTTATTGGTGCCACCTTAGGCCTGATTTCGACCAATTTATGAGGTGATGTTCCCGTTATGCCCTTGCGTTTTTATAATTTGCTTATTTTCTTTGTTGAGATAAATAAGAAAATGACTTCCCCCCATTCGTATTTCTTTTCTCCCATTTAATATTGCACATTGAAAAGTAAAAATAAATTTATTTTCTTATTTATTTCAGTAACAGAAATAAACAAATTATAAAACGCAAGGGCATAACGGGAATATCATCCATTAAATTGGTCGGAATCAGGC
>BSSO01001461.1:0-23423 GCA_030267885.1 Mesembryanthemum crystallinum
AAGAAAGATGAAATTTTAATAGCATGGGACTTTGAATTATTTCCAAAAACTATTTATCTCCAGTGGTCTATTGGAAGTCAAATGCTACTTTGATGTTATTCAAAACTCTATTTATTGCAATCTTACTATCAACTTACAACTCTTTATAACAGGGACGAAGCCACGACATTACATCATGGGGGACCAAAAATTTTGACGACTTCATATGTAATGATGATTTCAAAAATTTCAAAGCCATGTGAAATGTACGTGTAAAAGAAAAACAATAAGATATATCAACAAGTTTTCTTCTACTTATCTTGTAGAGCTTCTAAAATTACATACTACAAAATTTTCTGAATTTGCATACTTACTGCAGTACTATTTCTCAATAGTTATAATTGACCCACTAGCACTAATTGTGTAAGTGGTCTAGATTCTTTTGATAATGTAATAGATTGTAATGGCATTTAAAAATTTCTGCAAATCTGTTTTTAAAAGGTGTGGGGCCACTACCAAGGAAATTGCCAAATGGTTGTCAACAAGAAGCAGCTCTCACAAGCAATGGCCCATGCCCTTCTGATGCTTCGTCCCTGCTTTATAAACTAGAAAAATGTGTATTGCAATATTATTATATATCATAAAAATAAAATAAAAATGTTATTAGATTAACCTCACGATCTCTGTCAAATTTAATTGGTCTTGTCATTATTAAGCTATAATATTAGTACATGGTTAACCATTAAAGTATGGTATCATGCATTCCAATTCCAATATCATCAAATTTCCATCAAGATTAATAAATGATGAAGCTATTGGACAATTGATCGAGTACTCCAACAATATAAAATACAATGCAATAATAAAATATACATTCAAATCGTGGATGCACATCTAAAATATTTTAATTTTTTTATTTTAATTATTTTTTAAAAATGACTTGCTTACATGACACGTTTAACGCTGTCGAAAATTGCCTCTTATATATATATATATATATAACACATATATACAAGAGTAATTTATTTACAAGAGTGACAAAAATAAACTAATAGAGGCACCATTGTAATGAGTAAAACATAAATTATCATTCGGAGTTATTTAGGTTGGATCTCATATATTACACATATATTGCACATTGGAATTAAACATAAAAGGCAAATTCTGGCATAAAACGGTCTAACTATTAGATGCGTACTCCATAGTCTGAGTTGGGCCAAGCGCTACCCCATTTTCTCCTTTTGTTTCACGAAATGTTTGGGCCATACTAGATAAATGAATTTGATCCAATTATGAGGAAAGAATTGGTTAATAGAGCGGTGGTACCTAAGTAACTAGTCAGAGCTATTGTGGGGGCCATCCGGCCATGGTCGTGTGTTCAAACCACCCTCACCCCCCTGTGATGCACATTTTTTTAATTGTGTACTTTCAAATTTTTTTGCGTGAACTTTAATCAAACAGAAAGTAACTTTCGAGTAATTATAGGTCACTTTGAAATAATATGAGGTAACTTTTAGATTAGTTTAGGCTGACAATATTAGTAAGAAAAATAATATTTTATCAGTTGGGGTCATCTGTTTTTCTAGATACGACTTTAAGCATATTAAGGTGATTTTAAAAATTTTAAGGGCCACTTTAAAGATATAAGCTATAACTTTAAATTATTATAGGATAAGTGGTTTGGGGGCGACTTTAACATACGTTGACTTTTAACCGTTTAAGCTAGGATCACTTCAAAGCCTATAATTCCTTCAAGGTCACCTTCTTCAAAGACGAAATTAGACATATTTAAGGTGACTTTAAAGATTTTAGAGATCACTTTGAAGTATGAGTAACATTAGATTATTTTATGGTAGCCTTTTAAGGGACAACTTTGAAGCAATATATGAAGACTTTTAACCGTATAAGGGTCACTCTCAACCTTTTTCAGGGATGATTTTAAACATATTCAATGTGACTTTAAGGATTTGTAGGGGTCAGTTTTAAGGTGTAGGGGGTAATTTAAAATTATTTTAGGGTAACCTGTAAAGGGATAACTTTAAAACTATATGGGATAACTTTAAAACGTTTAAGGATCACTTCAAATATGAGGTAAACTTAAATCTATTAAGGTAACCTTTTTCAAAGACAACTTTAAACATATTTAAGGTGACGACTATAAACATGTTAAATACAACTTCAAAGACTAATGAACATAATGCACAAAAAGAAAGACTTAAATCATAGTATAAGACTTTGTAAAGTTTAGTGATGACTTTAAAACAATATGAGATAACTTTAAATCAATTTAGGGCTACTTTTTCTGAGATGACTTTTATATATATAGAGAGTGATTTTTAAGTGTTTAAGGGTTACTTACGAAACGATAGGGGGTAATATTTTTTATTAGTTTAGGGTACCTTTTTGAGGGATAAGTTTAAAATAATATATGATGCCTTTTATGTTTATGATTGACTTTAAAATGTCTAGAATACTTTTAAATCAAGATATGGTATATATAAAATCATCCGAGGGTCAACTTTTATCGAGGTGACTTTACGCAAATATAAGATGACTTTTAAGATTTTAGGGGTCACTTTGAAACAATATGTGATAAATTTACATTTTCTAGGGTGGCTTTTTTAGGGATAACGTTTGAAACAATATGCAAAGACAATTAAGAATTTGTTATGAGACACTTTTGTTTTGGGTGTGGGAACTAAAGAAATGAAAAGGAAAGGAAAACAATGAAAAAATAGGATTAAGAAAATATAGGAAAGATAAAAAGATTAAAGAGAACAGGTGGATGGCAATGTGTGATATTGGTTGATAGACATGGATCTTGATTCTTGAACCAGCACCCAGATGTTGGAAGTAAAAAAATGGAAGTAGAAAATCAAAAACAACGCACCTATGATTCGAACCTACAAGCATTTGATCTATCTAAGTAAAGAGAATGTTTTTGGTAGTCCATCTAATAGTTAGACAGACCGATGCAGCAGAGAGTAAGTAACTGTAACATAAAATGGTTTTTTTGAACAACAATTTTATTTATATTTTTATTAAGATATGCAATATTGCTAAATTTCAACTAACATTTTGGTTGGTATTATATCGATCGGGTTTGGACATGGAGTATATATGTCTGTGTCTGTCCATCCGTGGCCATGGCCGTGGCCGGCCTTGGTTTCGGCTGGATCGTCGTCTACTCGATCGATCAGCATTCAGCAGAGACTGATGCATTAATATTTCGTACTTACTCTCTCGGACTTGGGTGGAAGGGAATCAAACATGGCTTTGAGCCGACTAGGAATGCAAGTCATTCATTCATTAATCATTCCCTATCATCGACCCCGACAGCCCCAAGACTGCTAGGTCTTTTTCCGTCCCCATGTAATATTTATTTATTAATTAATGCTATGTCCATTACATGTACGTGCGCAGAGAATATGAATAACTAGGTCTAAATCCATAAATTACTTAGTTCCTAAAAACATCTTGATCGAGTAAGTGTTATTAAGCAACACTAAAACTAAACAAGATAAGAAGGGAATTTTATGTCACAAAAACTTGTATGAGGCGGCCTTATGTATGAGGCCTGGTACTTTGAAAAAGAAAAAGTGGTACCTGAAAAGTGGTGGTACCACTTTTTGTTCTTCAAGGTACCAGACCTCATGTATGAGGCCACCTCATACAAGAATAATTGATTTTATGTTCATTTATAATTTACTTTTTCCCAAATGAAAATTAAATATATATATTTTCAGCTAACTTTCCATGTAGTATGTCATTTTGCATTAAATAAACAACATGAAAATGACTGAACTAGAAATAATGTTGCAATCTATTTGAAAATTTTAAGCCCTCTTATGGACCTTATATTGTAATGAATATAGTAACGGCTACTTAATACTTACTCAAAATCATAGCTTACTAATACTATGTTGGGGACAAATGACTTATAAGATTGTTTATAAGTTATATCTTTAAAACAACTAAAATTGTTCAAATTTGTTATGAAATTGTAACAAACAAATTCAAAAGTCGAAATTAAAAGCTGTTATTGATAGCCTTTCAAACCTGTTGAGGTGTTATATAGATCCACAATAATAATTGGTCCATTGGGTCGGTTTTATTGGGCCAAACACAGAAGCCCACTAATTACCCATTGGAAAGCTCTACTTCTCACTAGCCTAATCGACATGTATAAATACCCCACTTTTTCATAAGAGGGGGACTTTTCCCACACTCTCTCTATTGCATTTTCTCTCTCTAATTCTCTCATTTCTCGACCCGACTTAGACCCGACTTAGATCATCGGAGGGGCTTTCCCCGTCAGGCCCCGGGGTTAGTTCACTTCTCTGTTTTGCAGGGGATTTTCAGACTACAACCGCTCCGGTCGCTACTTTCGGACTCAGGTCGTCGATCACGTGCTGCTCACGTTCCCTCTAATCCGAACCTCACAACAAAACCCATTCGAGGAAACTCAAGTTGAGATGTCAAAGTTGAATAACACCAAATACATACTCCCTCCGTTTCTCATTTATCTTGCGAAAATTGATATGGGGTGAGATTTAATTAGAGGTGTTTTGTACAATTTTGCCCTTGAAGGAGGAGAACCCATGTGCTTATTATTTTATCATTTCTATTTTTTTTGGAGAGAGAGTGATTGGAGAGAGAAAGAAAGATTGTTTATTGTATTGGTTTTAGTTGGGGTATTAAAGGGAAAAGTTGGTGATTTGTGGGTTTTGAAAGATAAATAAGGGACAAAATTTTAGAGGTTTCTGGAAGATAAATAAGGAACGGAGGGAGTACTATTTAGTTGTTGAGAGTATAAAAATTAACAAATATACTTAAAGACGAAGATTGAATGATTTTGCAACATAGCGAAAGTCGAGCACATAACTGATATATCACGCGGAATGTACTGCTAGTTTATGATTGATAAAATAAAATAATGGTGAGAACGCTATTCAATTTCTCTCAAAAAAAGAACGCTATTCAATTTCTCTCTCAAAAAAAAAAACAATCATTCTCTTATGATCCGCCTGATATATCAGACGAGTATTGGGCAAACAAAAAAAGTACTGTGTAAGCAAAAAAAAAAAAAAAAAGTACTCAAGTAGTACTGGGTAAAAAAAGTAAAGTGATAATAGTTTTTGATCATCAGTACTAATGTTTAACTTACCAGTACCATTTCATATAATATCAATACACCTCGCCTGATATCCGCCTGATATAATATTTTGTAAAAAAGAAAAAGAAGAAAAATCTATGCAATTCACTTCACACTTTCTTACTTGTCCAGGCCCACTAAAATTACAAATCTATGCAATTCACTTCACACTTTCTTACTTGTCCAGGCCCACTAAAATTACAAATCCGTAGGCCCATAGTGGTAATAGGCTGTAACTTAATTCGCTTGAGAAAGATCAGTTAACAATGTCAAATTTGTAATTTCTATGAATAAGTTGAGATGGCCGAGTTGGTCTAAGGCGCCAGATTAAGGTTCTCCTCCGAAAGGGCGTGGGTTCAAATCCCACTCTCAACATTTTCATATTTTATATTTTTTAGAATGCATTTGTCATTGGTTCTTATACTAATAGAGATAAATTCTGTTAAATGTTAGCCCCTTGTGGATTTGGTCTCCAACTGGCCACATTAAAAGCACCACCAACACATAATCATATTAATGATGTTAATTCGTTGTAGAAGGTTGTGAATTAGTTCGAGTGTCTCTTGTTTTGGCCTTAGTCTGAAAAAATTTGACGTTGAAAAACTCGAAACCAGCCCCAATAAGGGCTTAATCCAAAGATTATAACCTACAAAAGTAGGGTACTTAGGACATTCAAATACAAAGGTGGTTAATTTCACACAACAGTGTATTGATGCCTCCAAAGGAGCTTAGGACCGCAGAGTCGGTTATTGAGTCCTTAATAACTTTTAGCGACTCTTTACTAATCATCTATTATTAAGACATTAACTATCAAATCATGGGTTAATATGATGATAATGCATTAAGAAAAGCCTCGAAGGGCACCAAGGGGTCGCTTGGGTCAGCCTTAATTTTTATAAATCTCGGTGTTGAAAAACTCAAGTGCTCCTTGAAAGGATCTAATATGAACACTTTAACCCACGAAAACAAGGCATACGGCTAGTTCTAGAATGAAATTGGGTAACTTTTAATGATATTGGATCATGATCTTTGTGGGGCATGGGAGGCCCCTAGTGTTGGGTTACTTAAATCGCAATAGCCTTTGATAGAACTTTAAAAGTTACCTACTTTAAACGCTCTAACGTTGAAAATCATGAGTGGATATAAATTTATGCTGATGATGAAGGCCACAAGCTGGCACTTGCAAGTCTCTTGAGTTTAATTGGCCTTAGATCCAGAACCCTTGGTGTTAAAAAACTTAATCACTCCCTAGAGGATCCATTACAAAAGTTTTAATCCACGAAAGTGAAGCATGTCTGTAGATGAATGAGGTTATATCTATATGATATTAAATGGGGATCCACAAGAGAGTGTGTGAGGCCACAATGGTTGGTCATTGGGTTTTCAATAGTCTCTTGTGATCATTAAACAGTAATCAAATTTAAAGGTTCCAACTCTGAAAATCTGAAACATGCGTAAGAATGATATTAAGGGGTAGAGTAATGTATCAAAGGGGGTACTGTATTAGTGGGTCTCTTTTGTCGAATCTCAATGTTGAAAAAGTCATCCAAATTTGGAATGGAATGACTCAAGTCAAAGACTATAACCCACGTAAATGAAGCATATATGATGTCTCGAAATGAAGGTAATTCTTCAACATTATGGAACAAGGATGTTTGACGCAACAATACATGCATCCATGATGCACTGAGATGTTTTGGGTTGCACGTCTGCTACACGATGTCATCTAAGAGTGTATAGCTTGAGCCGAGAAGCCTTATTATTCTTAAAATTCAATAGATGAGAATAAGTCATTGCAATAGTTGGTCTTCAACAAGAAAATCTAATAAGGATTGCAACATTCAATATAGCGTTACTCGCTAAGCAAGCATGGAGGGTTCATAATGGTGGTAATCCCCTTCTATCAGCAATGTATACTACTAAGTATAAAGGTTCCCCTATTGTGTACGCGGCTCAAGGAGTGGAAAAACCAGCATGGTCATGGGGGTGGAAAGGACTTACGAGAGCGTCAAAAGCTGTCCTACCAGCATGCATCAAAACACTTGGAAACGGGAGGTCCACGCGAATTATTGAGGATAGATGGGTCAAAGGCGACAAACTCATGTTCAAGTCGTCTCATCCTGTTAAGTCCTGGTTAGTGATTGTTTGCGCCCGAACACGATGGTCTGGGACAGGGGGAAGATCCACAGATGGTTTAGTAACGAGGACACAAAGAGAATTCTTGCTATACCTTTCGTCGATGACTCACCTGATTCATGAAGTTGGGAGCTCTAGAAAAAGTGGGGATTACACAATCAAAAGTGCCTATGCGTTCCTTGCAAATTAGAGCAAACCACCATTAGTTTGCGAAACATTAAGTGCCACTTTTTGGAAGAAATTCTGGGCACTGGATATTCTCCCCAAATGGAAAGTCTTTATATGGAAGCTCCTACATAACTGTCTGGTGGTGAAACGGAATTTGTCCAAAAGAGGAATCCCAATTCAGGATGACTGTACATTTTACCGAAGAGATCCAGAATCAATTCAACATTTATTTAGAGACTGCCCAACTGCCTCCAGGATTTGGAGAGCATGTCAGCTCGGGCTTAATGTGGAGGTCAACTCACATATTACAATCCACCAATGTTTTGGTGACCTCTGCAGTTTGTTTTGGAAAAGGGACAATGGAGAGGATAGGATTGTACGACTAATTGCTACTTTATGGTCCTTGTGGATCATGAGGAATGATATGGTCTTCAGAGGTGATGTCTTCGAACCAGGGAGGGTCTTCAGAGGTGATGTCTTCGACCCAGGGAGGGTCTTTGCAATCGCTGACGCTATGGTTACAGCATTACTCAGAAAATCACAAAAGAACGGCTATGGAATGTGCACAGGCGTTACTCATCTTATGTCACCAATAACCAACACTTCGGTGGTTCTTCAAAGAGGAAATAATGACACATAGGATTGCACACTGATCTTTGATAGAGCATGGATAAAAAAATCACTTCAGGCTGGCTTGGGTTGGATATCCTATGACTTCCAAGGAAATTGTATGGGGGGTGGAGTGGAATTTTTATTTTCAGGCTCAGCTATTATGTCGGAGTGTTCTGCTTGTTTGGAGGCACTAAGGTGAGCAGCCCAAAAGGGATTCAAGTCAATTAATGTGCTCTCGGATTCTCAGCTGTTGATTGATTTTCTTGGGAAAAGGAGGATCGACAGGGAAGTCAAAAGCATAGTGACGGCTATTTTCACGACAGGCACCACTTTCACTAACTGTGTTTGTAGTAAGGTAAATAGGGATTTAGTGAAGGAAGCTCATGAGCTTGCCACTAGGGTGAGCCGAAAGGGCTTCCCTTCTTTTACTTTTTAGCTGTTTGTTTTGATCCGTTGTCAAAAAAAAAAAAAAAAAAAAAAAAAGAAAATCTGATAAAAACGCAGGTGATCAGCTTGCATTAACTACGTCTGTTCCCCTTGTCACACTGCCATTAGCTTTTAATGATTGAATGATCCAATAAATGGTTTGGATCATGATAATATGAGCCATTCCCCTTTGTGCCAGACTCTTAATAAGCCACACTCATTATCTAGAAGAAGTCGTATTAATAGGATACGAAACAGGTGAGAATGGGAGGGGTACAAGGCAATGCTTATCTATAAGATGCTCTCGAGAGTAAAATATCAAAATCACATAATTTACGGGTACAAGGAGGATAGAATGATTAACTGTTAATCCATACCCTCCTTAATCCTCCATATCCATGTGAATATGCAATTAGCCCACAACTTTCTAAAATCTCTTAACACAGTGATTAGCCCGATCTACAAGTAGAAATACCACAAAACCTTGTATGAGACGGACTCGTCCCAGGACACTTCAACTTGCTATTAAGCCTTGGAATTGATGTAAGAAAGTACTTTAAGTAGTAGTATTTTCTTGCATCTATAGTAGTAGTATAATTGTAGTCGCTTCTAAAACCCCAACATCCCCAATTTGTCCAAAATTCAGAAATTGCATTTCATAGAGTAACAGAATCAATGTCATTGCACAAACTTACCCAAAAACCCACACTTTTATATATCCACCCACATATGTTGTTGATATTACAGAACAAGAATTACAATTACAAAAATTACAACTACAAATTTATAAGATGATCACAATACAATAATCAAATTCAAGAAACAGGGAGCACCTTCTTGACAATATCTTCACTAAGGGCAGCAATCTGAGAGTCCAAAGCCTTGATGGTCTCCTCCTTCTGGTTCTCCAAGCTAGTCAATGCCTCCTGAAGCTCAGCCTCCACCTTCTTCCTCCCTTCAGCGATTTTGGCCTCGACTTCGACCTGGGTCTCCTTCTTCATCTTGTTCAGAGCAGCAGAAATCTCAGCACGAGCCGCTCTCATGACAGCATTGGCCTGCTCCTCGAGCTGCTTCACCTCAGTGGAGGTGTCCTTGACATCTGAGAGCTTCTCTTTAATGGAGGAATCACGCTGGTCCATGAAGTCACCGAGTGGAGTGAAGTAGACCTTGTCGAGAGCGAACATGAGGAAGAGGAATTCCGCCATTACGATGGGGAGAGTGAGGTTGAAGTCGAAGAGGGAGGCCTTTTCGATCTCTTCCGCCATTGATGGGAGAGGGAGGAGGTAGGAGAGAGAAAGAGAGGTGGCGATGGATTTGAGGAGGGTGTTGTTGAGGGATTTTGCGGCGTTTAGGGTTAGGGTTTTGATCTGGGATTGGGATTGTTGGGAATTGGTGGAGAAAGAGAAATTGAGGATTGGGGATTTGGGGAGGAGAGAGAATTTGGGTTTTGGTGTGGGAGTGGTGGGAGTGGAGAGGAGGGATTTGGAAGAAGAGGCCATGAGCATGTTGGCCATGGCTTTCTCTCTCTAACTTGTTCTGCAAGCTCTGAAAATGGTGATACTGAAGAAGGATGATGATGATGGTGCTGTTGGTAATGGGTGATGGTGGGGATTTTTTTTTGATGGGTTGGGGGGATTTTTGGAGGGGGGGATTGGAAAGGTTATCTTGAATGTATGCCACACAAATGGGTTCCCAAATTGTGGTAGAAACTATGTTTTTTTTTTTTTTAATTGTTTTGCTGGTTATTGATTTTTCCAAAACTTCGTTGGACCTTTTCACTCTCAACTCTCAACTCCTACACCCTCACTCTTTTCAATGTTTAACTTAATTTTAAGCGCCACCAAATTGCTAAAAGTAACAACAATTATTTTTTGCCAGACCTTGGGTAAAGAGGTAAGGGATTTCCAACATAGTAGGGTTTGAACCTTGAACACCACCAAAACTCTAACCACTATGACCAACGTATGTTGGTTAAGTAACAACATTATCTACTATGCTGAAAGTGCATTGGCCCCACATAGTGGGCAAAGTACCCGATAGAATTTTAAAAACAAGAATACCACTAGCATTTAATAAAATTTAGGGTTTTTTTTGTTTTTTTTTGTTTTTTTTGTTTTTTTTTGGCGTTGGCAAGGAGGGACATGACTAAAGGGCACCGGCTATGCAAGTGTTTGCTATTTGCACTAACTATTCGTGTAAATGTACTCAGGAGGCTTAAACCCCTATTTCATGATAGACGATATCACTTAGATTTTCTGGCAAAAAAATCTAGCCTATAAATATTAAAAGTTATTAGTTCATCACAACCAGAAGACAACCACAACAACAACAACAACAGAGATAGAGAGACAATAATCGTTGCCACTTTGATTCTTCCTCCCGATTAAGTTCCAGAATTACTTTTCCAAAATCAACAAGTGGAGCACAGAAATCCTTAAGCTACTCTAACCATGATTGACTCTCAGTTTAATCAAAAGAGCAACCACCACCTATAAAGCTTAAGTGAATCATCTCCAATGTTAGCTTCCTTTTAGTTGATGACTTTGAAAATTGGAATACAAAATTCTTATTGATGCAAGTTACAAACGTGCAATCTTGCCACAGTTGTATATCAGGACTGATTTTATATCTTCATCCCAAAAGCTCTATACAAGAAGTCAAATTATTCCCGCCGTGTAAGAGATCATATTAACACAGGAGTATCAAGTATGGCTGCGTATCCGATCAAAGCCGCTGCACTAGAGGTGCTTTTCTCGCAGGTCTACTCAAATTTCTACCTCCGAAACTCTCGAGGAAATGCTGGGGCGTCTGTTATCACAAAAATGGAAGAGACTTCTAAAGCAGCAAACAAATCCACCTGCCCATCTTGCTGGACTTGCTTCGCCTTCGAGTCTTGAGTTCTCCATGCTTGGAAGTCTGGAATATAGGAACCACCCTCTAAATATACGAGAGAGAACAGTTTCATGGTGGGTTGAGTTGACCTGTACCTCATGTTTGTGTTGCTGGCATCTCAGATTCTCCAGATCACCACATTCTTCCTCTACTAGTTGCCTTTCCTCTTCAAGGTTTTCGGATCTGCATGATACCACATTAGAACCGATTCAGTATCGTCACTTTAAAGTGGAGATTGAAAGCATGTAAAAAATGGGGAAACAGGAGAGGTGGAGAATTTAGTTTGGATAGCCTGCGTGTAACAAAAACAAAGCTATGCATGTTGAATGATCTTGTAATTGATGCACACAAGACAGGATTATTACTGGTTTTGATCCCAAATTGATAGACCTGTGAGATAATGAATACATTTGTAACATGTACAGAATGACGTTTTTCTGCAGTGGTGTCGGGATAACTGCTAACCAGCCTCTATACTTCCAATTGTGACAAACAATTAAGACCATTCCAATCTGGGAGATTGCTTTCTCCTCTTCACTCCATGTTAATCAATGCAGCAATACAAGCAAAAAAAAGTAACTGATGACCTTCCCTATGTATTGAACAAAATGGGTCTAGCACTATGTTTGGCTGACTTCAGGCGTTTGGCAACTATAGAGGCAGCAGTATTATGATTCTACCACTAGCTAATAATGGACAAAGAACCTAAGCAACAACTTTATGGAAGAAAGAACCACTATCAAGTTGTAACAACATATGGCACAAAAAGAGGGATGAAAGGAGCAATATCTTACATCGTGCAAGGTTTGGGAGCTTCTAGCCATTTCCTTGATCGCTTCTTTATAATGTTGTAAGCAATGGATACGTGCCGGACAAAGTGAAGCTGCATAGGTCATCAAATGTCAAATCAGCTCAAAAAATAATACTATAATTAACCCTAGCCTTAAATGGGAGTTAGCTTACAATGAAATCTCAACAAATGATGCAAAGATATAAACATGATACTAGAAAGAAAAGGCTAGTCACTTTAACAGGTTGTCGATCTGAAAGGTGAAAACAGAATAAAATGAAACGCAATATATTGGAATTTCTAGTGGTTGGCAATCAATGCTTTCTTGAACAACAGCCTTGCATAGAAGATGGTAAATTCTAGAAACTATAATCTTCCACTTCAGCAGCTGCAAAAGTTGAGTTTGCAGAATGACCATCAACAAACAAGCTTATCTAGCAAACTTAACAAAAAGTCTATATGGTTTATCCATCAGCTCAAAGGTTTATGCATGAGAACTTCAAGAGTACACCATAACAGCTGGTAACAAGACCAACATGACAAACCACTCATGGAAAAATCAAATGGTCTATCATGGCCTGCTCATAAGTCATAGCTTATCTAATAACCACCTAAAAGAAGCTATAACATTATGATAGTATATCCTATGTTACACTTTCTAATTGCTACAGGCTCAAACAGAAAAACGAAGATAAAACTTAGAGCAGTAGGCTGAAGTCTTCATATTAGTAATTGGACACAAACTAATAGGTCCACGATAATCTAGACTAAGAAAACCATGACTATGTTAGCCAATTAAAAACATCATTTTTAAGGTGAATCACTTGGCCTGTCCTGAACATTACTAACAGAACAGAACAATAATGTATCTAAAGCCCAGGAAAAGTTTGATGCTCAGTTAATCAAGTTAGACAAATAAATAGATGCATAATGTCAACTATAAAAACAGGTATACAGATACATTTTCTGGAAATAAAGAACATAATGTCTCTGGGCTGTACTTCACAAACGCCAGTTGAAATACCGATATTCTGGATAAATGGAAGCATATGCAACTGCTAACAAGTAACAACACACAATTTTGGGCAAACTTGTTCTTGAAAACATAAAACTAAATGACTTTTTTTTTTATGAAAACAAACCTTATCGCCATCTTTGATGCCATAATCCGTAATACTGTCATTGTCATTTAGTAGCTTTGAACCATCATAGGATAAGCAAAAATGCCCCCACACATGCCGCCTTTCAATAGGAAAAGGTTAAATTAAATGGTGAATCAGAGAGAATTAAGTGGCATATCATCATCAAATGGAAGCAATATTTGTTGGATTTCTATTTTCTTTTAGACAGATGTTAAAATAGAGGGAGTAAATATCATACCATGAGATCTTGCCTGGTGGCAAATGGCTGAACACACTCTCCACGGCTTCCTTGAGGTCAGCAATTGTAGCCATCCTTGTGACTTCAATTTCTGCAAGAAACAAGATAATCAAATGGTGTGTGTATCTCATCAACATCTCCCATAATGTATGATATCATATTGGTATTAAACAATAATTAATTACAAATTCAATTTCATTTCACCCTACTCAAGATTATGCCAAAAATATCCATGCCCTATTCTATTGTGCAATCTGATCCGACTATCGTGAATGTCTGTCCAATACATAATGCTAATGAACCCATAAATGTCTCGAGAATTCACCGAATTGAACTCCAAAGAGAGAGGATCAATGATCTGAGAACAGATACATAGCACAATAAGCACTCCACATTGTTAGCTTCTCAAGTTCAATCTGACACCGTCCAGCAATAACAAATCATTTATGAAGGCAATGCAGTTAATATATACAAAAAAAAAAAAAAAGAAAAGAAAAAACCAACACAGCCACAAACCCTGAAGAATCAGCACACAATGAATAAACCAAAGAACATCACCAAAATTAACCAGAAAACAGAGAACCAAGAATTAGCCATATATGTTCCACGCCATAAATCACCAAAAAAAAAAGCTCCAAATTATCAGGATGGAGAGAGACGAACCGAATGAGGAGCCATCCAATTTGACGACGGTGAGATGAATGGGAACCTGAGCAAGCTTGTCGTAAGAAAAACTCCTCCTGGAACTCACAAACGACAATGCCGACGACAGAGACGACGAACTCCGGTGGAAGCTCCGGCGAGGGCGAGGCAATTTCTCAAGCGAAACCCTAGACAAGTAAAACTCCTCTTCGTCGCCGCCGCTGTCGCCGCCTTGCTCCACCACCTCGAGGCTTAATCTTCGCATAATAACAAACACCAGAAATCAAATCAACAACAACAATGTCTGTCCTTGTTCCCTAAACTCAACAGCAGAACAAACCCTAGAAAGAATCGCAAATCAAATCTCATCAAATAATATTCATTCGAATATTAGTAATTCGGGGGAGTTTTAATAAGGATTTGATGATTCGTTGACGAAAGCAACACGCATTTGCTTTTTCTTGTTGATGATTTAGGGTTTTGGGGGAAGAATTACTTGAATTTTGATTGCTTTTTGAGGATGAAAGGAAAGGCAATGTCGGGTGGAGATTCCTGGGATTTTGAAGAGAGAGAAAATGGAGGGAGAGAAAGAGAGAGAGATCACTCTCTCTCTCTCGTTTGGTTTGCCTAGAGTTAGTTGGCTTTCGCCGTTTTGGAGGTGCTGCGGACTGTTGACAGTTATTTTTGGATTAGCGCCTTTTCTTTTTATTATTGTTTATAGCATTTTTTTTTTTTTTTTTTGTTACACACTCTTTTATAAGATCGACTTTGAAAACAGATACCTTATAAAGAAAATAAAAAATAAAAATTTGTGAAGCACTCTTCTTTACGATAGTTCCCATTGCACGACGCTACGAAACGCCATTTTTAAGCCAAATTTTAATTTTTCTGATCGATATACCATTGTGTGCTGCAACCCACATGATTCCTTAAACCTTCTCTTCCCTTTTTTGTTCTGTTTCTATTTTCCTCGTCATTCCTCCCATTTCCCCTTTAATCTTTCCACGGTCATTGAGAAATCAATCCCCTGTGCTCAATATCTCTCTCTTCTCTCTCACTCTACAAGCACTGTTGTAGTGACAAATAAGCCGAGCAAATTTGGATTTTGAGAGTTTTTCACTTCCTCCAATTATGAGTTTTAGGGTTTGAAACTTAGGTAATTAGGGTTCAAGTTGGGTTTTTTTGGGCTGAATTTATGAATTGGTTGTATTGTATTGGTGAATAAGCACCATGGAAGGAAAGAAGTAGTTTACGACTATGATGAAGAAGATGAAGCTGTAGAGTTATTGAAATGGTGTAAGACAAAATAAACAAGGGCTTGGGTTATTAATGGGTAATGCTGCTGGTGGGAAATTATATTGTGGCTGGGAAAAGAAAAGGGGGAAATGAAGAATAGGGAGGATTTGAGGGTATATCGTTTAAAAAAATTAAATCTTTCGCCTCAAAATGGTGTTTGATAGTGTCGTGCAACCAAAACTATCATAATAAAGAATGGTTCGCAAAAACAATTCATAAGGTATATGTTTATTACAAAGTCGGTCTTATAAAAGGTAGTCGTTGGCAAAAAAATCATTTTTTTTAATACTCTTGTGCAACTGTGTAATTGTTTGACAACCTTTTCCAAGGATGATTTTTAGCAATTTAAGAATTTTTTTGACTTATAGATTAATTTTTACAATGCAAGGGTAATTTTATAACAAAATTCCTCATTTGTAAAATTACCCTTAAGTCATTGAAAATCACACGATAATTGTTGGATGATGTAAGTCAATCTAAACTAATTTATTCCATCTGTAATTAGATTGTATCACCAAAGCACAATGAACTGATGATATGGGCCAACTATATATAGGTGTCTAACTTAACAAATCGCGTCTTTGGATGTAACTCACCATCTTGTGTTTGCAGCATTGTATTGAATCCTAGTATGAGAATAATAGGTTTATATGCAGAGGATGTTCTCCGATGCAACTACTTTTTTTTTATATATTTATTTAAAAAAAATTAATCATTACTTCGGGTAATTAAGAGTAACACTCATATAGTCATTTGGCTGTTTGTATTCATCATATCGATATCCATACATATGTCCATACATGCAACATATATAGTGTATACAATTTTCCACTAATTAAAACAAAAAGTTGCTTCTACCCTCAATGTGATTGATTATTGGATTGAAAATATATGTAAATACCTACCGTTTCCACTCCACACCATATATAGAATAGACAGCAATGTTATATTGTGAAGCTAGCGTGCATCTAGATTCTAAGGACATTATTACTACTCCATATATTAATAACGTAATTATTATTATTATTATTATCACTTTATAAGCGAATGATAATACATAATTCAAACCCACACACACAAGGTGGAACAAGAAGTAAGCAAAAATATAAAACAACGACACTAATTAACATAGTCGCAAGACAAAAGGACCTCTCTTGGGGATGAGAGTGCCGAACCACGCACTCACACCAACCACTTATATTGAGCTTTAATTATTTATTTATAGTACAGATGTTCTTTGTTGCGACGACGATCGAGGAACTTATTAGTAATTACTGAGTTTCAATCGGACCGCATATGCCAGTTCCGGGAAAGGCGAATGGAAGGCAGTAAGTGCCAGGACAACATTCATTTTTACTAGACATGCTACAGATATCACCAAAGGCTGTGCAAACCATGACATTGACTGTCAACACTGTTTTTTTGGCTTCTTTTGTTGTTGTGGAATCATCAAACATGTTTTTCATTTGTGATGCCATCACTCTTACTTCTTGTTTATAAGCATCAAATGCTTTCATCAGTTGCTGCTTTGCCACTTCTTTGGCCTTTGGTAGATCATCAGTGTTGGCTTGCATTTTTGCCAATGCTGAAGCTGTACACACATACATGATGACATGTCATCGATTGATCATAAGCGGATCCAGAAAACAAATTAAAATACTACTAACAAGGGCCGAGGACAAAACATAAATCAAAATATATTGGTTCTCATGGTTCACAGTAATATAGAGCCTTTGCTCTTTTTATAGTCAAGTTCTGTCAATTATAATCATTATGACCAATGATTTATTAAAAAATGGATTAGTAATTTATAACATCAAAGTGATACAATGGTCCACCATACTTGTCTTCAAAAATTACTGTCATAAGGTTGTAATTTTCATTTCTTTTTCTTTGTGGCTTTTTNTTTTTTTGCGTTTTAGTTCGTACAGATTTAAAAAAAAAAAAAGGTCTGTAATTTCCTAATTTTTGTTAGTATATTATGGAATGTCTTCTGCTCTGAAATGGATGGATAATACTATGTCTGATCAGACTTTCTACAGATGAATCATGAAAAGTATTAGAACATACAAGAAGAATAAGGCTATGTTTGGCAAAACAGCTAGCTTTTAGCTTTAAGCTTTCAGCTTTCAGCTCTCTGTGTTACTCTCAGCAACCAAACACTTTGTTAGATTTTTTTTTTTTTAAAACAACTACAGCTACCTCTTTTTTTGAGAAGCTACCAATGCAAGCTTTCAATTGAAGCTTGCAAAACAGCTATTTTGTTGCCATTTTGCAACATCTCTTACCTAATTTATACTGTTTTTTCCTCATTTATCATAAAACAGCTACAGCGAACAGTTAATTTTGCCAAACATAGCCTAAAAGTAGCTTAGAAAGAAACAAAAGAGACATAGAGTAATTAACACAGTATGCACCTGATATAGTTAGCAAGAAAAATGCTAAGAACACCAGCTGAGTAGTGGTAAAATGCTTCCCCATTGAGGTAGGTAATTGTTTTAGTTAATAAGAGGAGACTTAAGGAAATATAGCTGTTTAAATGATAATGTTGTGGATGCATAATTTCAACATCTAAATGCTTTATTTATATCAAACTCCACGGGTAAATTGTGTGCCCGTTTGGCCAAGCTTCTCCCAACTTCTACTTTTCTCTTCACATTCCTTCTCCACAACCCTCTCTTCCACCACCTCCTCCACCACTTTTGACTCCTAAGAAGTTAAAATAGGGGTAAAAGTAGAAGCTACAAATTGGAGCTTCTACTTCTATCCCTCTTCTACCCCTACTTTAACTTCTTAGAAGTCAAAAGTGGAGGAGGAGGTGGAGGAATAAAGGGTGGTGAAAAAGATAAATGGGGGAAAAAGTAGAAGTTGAAAGAAACTTGGCCAAACGGGCCCTATGTCTCATAATGATTACAATGCTCACAAGAATCACTATTAGTAAGTAATGATCATGGTTGCAGATAACGTACAATTTCAACATCTAAGGTCTCTATTTTCTGCTTTGCTACTGTTTTGATCGATCCCGTGATGCCTCAAAGAATGAAAAGTGTTGATAATAGCACCAAAACGATGCTGTTATTGCAATGATGCACTGTAATTTTTACCAGATAATCTTACCAACAAAAATCTGACTTTGATTTTGTGGGAAGATAATAGGAGTAGTAATTTGTTACAGTATTATTATTATTAACTTAATATGTTTGTTTGTAAGCAATTATTGTAGATTCTTTTTCCAACTTATCATGTAAAACATACGGAAAAGTCTACGAATACACCGAGTGTAAAAACATTTAGTTTACACTCTTTATTAGTAAAAAAATATTTAATATAATTATTAATG
This sequence comes from Mesembryanthemum crystallinum, assembly GCA_030267885.1. NCBI lineage: Eukaryota > Viridiplantae > Streptophyta > Magnoliopsida > Caryophyllales > Aizoaceae > Mesembryanthemum > Mesembryanthemum crystallinum. Next base: position 18,817 of record BSSO01001461.1, read on the forward strand.
ACTGCCATTGAATACAATCTCGTCAAATTTACTTTTCTGCCCTCCTATCTCCCTCAACCTCTCTCTCCTCTGTTTCTTTCTTCTCAAAACCACTCGTGACTTCACTGCAGTTTTCTCTCTCCTCCCCTCACACCTCTTCGCCGCCTTCCTCCTCCACTCACACGCCGCCGTCCAAACATCCGATGTTGTCACTCGCTGCAATGTCGTCTCCCTCCTCACACCTCTTCTTCGTCGCCCTCGCCCTCGCCCTCGCCCTCGCCCTCGCCGGTTGTGAGCCAAACCGGCGAAATTACTTGATTCCAAACCCCAATTAATCGCCGGTTGCTTGTTCTTCTAAATTGCCAACTCGGTCTTGCATTTTCTTGTCTCTTGTGGACCCCTTTTCATCAATACCTCTGTTTCTCTCCTCCACTCTTCCCAATCTTCCTTTCCCTCTGCCTATGATCTGTCTTGCATAAGGGGTTGAATATTATTTTGCTCCCTTGGTGCTGAATTGGGTTTCTTGCTTTTATGGCTACGAATTTCTTTGTTACTAAAAATTCAAGGCGGAGACAAATTTAATTAGCTTGATTCTGTTATTACTTTTATATGGAACAATGAAATTAAGCAAATACTCCAATGAACGGGTAACATTAGAAATTCAATTTCCCGTCGCTGGTGCATTGCAGTTGCATACTGGGTTCTCTCTCCGTCGAGGTGTTCATCCTCGAAAGTTGTCACCGGCTGCTCAATGTCCTTAGCGGTGTCGAAGGCTTCACCAGGTGTGGGACAGCGGGAGGGGAAGGGGAAGAGGCGAGGGCTTATTTGGTCATTTTGGTGCCTTTATTACTACTTTAATAAAACAGAAAAATTAATTGCAAGGGCTTGTCTATGCCACTTGTCGCAATTATATAGAAAGTGTGTAAACAGTTATTACACACCGAGTGTATACGTATAACCTTCCAAAACATACTCCTTCATCCCGCACTTAACTTTCAGAGCCAATTTGGCACAAAAATTAAGGAGAAACTTTTAGCCCATATTGTCCATGAATGTGAGAGAGAAGGTAAGTAGAGAGACATTGGAAAGAAAAAGGGGAATTACTAATTGTATTTTAGAAATAGTGGATGGGTATTGTAGGGATGTTATTGGGATTTGAAAGCAGTGTGGAAAAAAAATTTGGTGGTTTGGAAAGCTAATTAATGTGGCACAGAGGGAGTATAATTGAGGGAAAGATTCTCCGAAGGTATACCGAAATTAGCAAAAATACACCAAGGTACTCTGACGTATTAAAAAATATATTGAGATATATTATTTTTGAAAATTTAATTGCAAATCATGACTTTGATGACCATATTGAGTAATTTATAGACCGAAAATTATAAAGCTAATAAAGAAACATCTTTTTGAAACCTATTGGCTTTTTTGGACCATTGCCCCAACATGGTGTATATTTTACACGAGTTGGTCACTAAAATCATGACTTGTAGTCAACTTTCCAATATGATACTATATGTCAATGAAGCTTGTGAAATGGCAATATATCTTAGTGAATTTTCGCTAAATCTCAATATACCTAATCATATTAGGCCACTAATAGAGTTTTGACGGGCATCCACTACAAAGGTTAAGACTAGAGATGGTAATGGATCTTGAATCCGGTCCAGACCTTGTTAACCCATATCCATTTAAGATAATCACTAAAGCACAAAGCTCTTGGCATGGTGAAAGGGATCCCAACTTTCATAAATATATACTCTCATGTTTCACAATATAGAGCATTTGGTCTTTTTAAAGTTAAGTTTCGTCAATTATTATGACCAATGATTTATTAGAAAATAGATTGATTCATAACATAAAAATGATACCATCATACTTGTCTTTAAAATTAATGTCATAACATAAAGTTTAACAATAATTCTATAGATCACCTGTTGAGACAATAAAATGTGTCTCAAATTTCTATTTTTCACATATAACTTGATTTTGTTTCCCGTTTTTAATATCTCCTATTCTAATTTATGTTTCTAAAATTTCCATTGTTAGTAAGTGGTAACATAGAATCCATGTCACCAGTGGTGACCTATAGCATTACTCAAAGTTTAATCATCAAAGTTTGTTGGGAAAAATTACGGTATTCTCACAACCAATGGAGAAATAAAGTGCAAGAAATTAAATCAACACACAGCCAATTTTTACGTGGAAAACCCCTCACAACAATAGGGAAAAACCACGGTGCGGACCTCCATGCACTAAAATAACTCCACTATAATAATCAATAGTACAATGGGATAACAACAATCTCACTAACTCTGGCTATCTTCACTTGAAGTACTGCCTCACACTCACAACTACTAGAACCAAGGAACTCTGCACTTGTTATTCTAGTACTCATCGGCAGTGACTTACCTCACATCTCTCACACTCAGGGCCTTTTATAGACCCCTCTGCGTAACTCCTCTATTTAATTAGTCAATAGCATTCAGTGGGTCAACAACAGTAACAACTCAATTAAAGTTTGTAACACCCACACTAATGGCCAATTATATTGAATCCTAGTGAAACTAGTAACACCCTTCACTAATGCATTGTTACAGTTTCACTCTCCTTTTTTTTTTTCCTCTTTTGTTTTATTTTATTTAACAACAAACTAAATAAAATAAAACCATTATAATTAATTAGTTTGGGATTTGGGGAGATACCCCAACAAAGTTAAGCATTGAGACTATGAAAAAATAAGCATATATGCAGAGAACGTTTTTCGATGCAACTATTTATACACAAATTAATCATTACTTTATGTAAGAGTAACACTCATATAGTCAATTGCTGTTTATATTCACCGGTGTCCATATTTGTGTCCATATATATATATATATATATATATATATATTGTGTATACGTTTTTCCACTTACAACAAAAAGTTGTTTCTACCCTCAAGTGATTATTGGATGAAAATATATGTAAATAGTAAATACCTGCCACTTCCACTTCACACCATAGAATAGACAGCAATGTTGTGGAGCATCTGAATTCTATTCCGAGCCGAGGACATTATTACGATTAAGAACGTACTCCACTTATTATTACTTAACAAGCCAAGGATACATAATTCAAGCTAGCCCACAAGTGGAACTAAAGCAAAAACATAAAACATAAAACATAAAACATGTAGTCGCAAGACAAAAGGGCCTCTCTTGATCGATCTCGCGAACAAAGACCTTACTCACTTGAATAATTAAACACTAAAATAAAGCCTAACGGCTAAATCTGGAAGATCATAGGATTTTTCCTTTATTTATACCAACACAATCAAGTAGTGGCCTTGCTTTGCTTGTTATGAACAAAGGCCTTGATGTTGCAACGACTAAGTTAATCCCACTACATAGGCATGCATACGCCAGCTGAGGTAAAGCCAGTTGCGAAGCAGATCATGCCAGAACAACATACACCTGACTCGTACATGTTACATATTTCACCATGGCCTTTGCAGGCCACCACTGTCATCAACACTGCTTCTGCTTCTGCTTCTTTTGTTGTTGAGGAATCATCGTTGTTGTCATCGATGTTTTTCATTTCTGATGCCTGCATTATTACTTCCTTTTCATAAGTATTCTGTGCTTTCATCAGTCGTTGCTTTGCCAATGCTTGCATTATTACCAGTTTTGGAACTTTGGCCTTTGCTGCTGGTAGATCAGTGTTGGCTTGCATTGTTGCCATTGCTGAAGCTGTACACATGACATGTCATCGATCGGATTCATTTGCGGATCCAAAAACAGAATAATGAGGGGATCGGGCAAAATGAAATTCTACAACACTATGATAATAAGGGTATTCTTCTCCCATAAATTACATGTGGATCTAAGAATGTACTTTAATTTGACTAATGTGTTCATTTCAACTGAAACGAACTAAGTTGAACTGATTAGACTAAACTAAAGTGCGTGGACTGAACTGGATGATGAGCACGGAATGAATACCAAATATGTGATTGATAAAACAAGTTACATAACTGAATTAAATGCGCTATTGGGTAAGTTGATATGAACATACCCAGTCTAAGTCATTATTGATATAGACGACAAATACAATAGTCCATCTCGTGTTAATACAAGTCAAAGATAGTCTTGAATGCTCTACCCTTATATATACCACCTCCCTCGATCAATATTCCAAGTTGATGCATAATTTCACTCCGATCGATCCTTTAGGGAGAACATGAGTAATCATGTCTGATATGGATGTTAGAGGAACATATCTATGGCAAGGAGTGCATATAATCACTAGAGCACAAAGCTCTTGGCCTGGTGAAAGGGATCCCACCATATATACTTATTGTCTTCAAAATTACTTTCATAAGGTTATAAGCTTCTAATTTTTATTACTTGTATAATACCAGTATAGAATAAAGTGTTCAACAATAATCAGCAAAGTTAATGGATATCTTGTATTGTGAAACAGATGTAGTAGACGTTTTGTTTTTTTTTTTTTTTTGGATATTACACACTATACCCCTGTGGTTTTAGGTATTGCATGAGGTGCCCTATTTTTAAGTTTTATGCACCAACTACCCCTCAAACCAAACATAATGTACAACGTACCCCTGACCCCTATTTTTCGTTACATT
>BSSO01001462.1:0-23419 GCA_030267885.1 Mesembryanthemum crystallinum
GCAGCTTTTGCAGGAGGGGTGGAGAAATGTGGTGGTGGAGAGAGGAATGTGGTGGTGGGGAGTACAACTGATGCGTGATGGGTATGGGGAAAGGGAATGGAAGACAGGGAAGAAAATGGGAAGGGAAGAGGGGTAAAAAGGGTAGTGCAGGTTTGAAATTTTCATTAAAAGAGAAAAATAAATTTTTAAAGATTAATTAAGGGTTGAGACCCTTCTATGTCACATTTGAAAGGTTGGACCCTTCTTTGTCACATTGGTGAAAAGTTGGACCCTTCAAGTGGTGTTAATTCCAAGATTGATGACATTCAAATAGTTGGTATGGTGGTCCCAAGCCTAACAGGGTCGGACTATCCAAGTACTCCTTTTGGTTCTCTGCTCCCTACAAGCCTACAGTACCTTATTTTGAAGTGAGAGAATAGCTGAATAGGTGGGGCCGGGTGTGGGACCCACGTCAATCCCACAGCCGGCATATGTTAGTTAACGTGCCAAGAGCGTGCCGGCGGGGGGAGCTTCACTTTGCCGGCATTGTATTTGTGGGTCCCTCGCTTGGTCCCTCTAAAGTCACCCCCTAATCCAACATCATTATTATAAATTACTCCCTCCGCCCCTCACTTTCATTAACATTGCACTATTCACATAAGAATTAAGGAGGGTGTATTTGGACTATTTTACCTTTGGTTGATAAACATTAAACTAATGGATAATGGGTGTGAGAAACATTAAAATTATGTGAAGAGAGAGAGAGTGATTGGGGAGAGAAAGTATAATTTTTTATTGTATATAAGGGATAGTGGGGGGGGGGTAAATAAGGGAGAATATGAGGAAAATATAGTTATGTTAAAGGTAAGTAGGGGACTTGATTTTGAGAGTTTTGTTAAGGTAAGTGGGGGACGGAGGGAGTATTATTTTAATCACTATGTGTTATGATTATTATCATTTTATTAATATTAATTAGTATTATCAATTTTTTATTATATATATTAATCTAAGTGGGGCACAACAACAAAAGTAATGACTGAAGAGTAGCAAAATCCAAAAGAATTGGAAAGAAAGAGTATAGAGATGACCAGGTGACACTAGTAGCAACTGTAGCCAAAATGGTTGGGTACATAGAATGTTTATAGTGACATGAAAAAATTGAAATTGACATCTGATACTTTGGGTGCATCAAGTATTTCAAGCATAATATTATAGTATTGATATTATCTATAGATGCTAGTATCACTTTACCTCCAGAGAAGATAAGGGATATTCTTCATGGCTAGATTCATTTTGTTGTTTTACTCATTTTTGTGTTGAGACTATAAGTTTGTCCCATATTCATTTAAAAAACAAAATAAGATTCACACCTAACAAACACTAAAATTATCTTTTTTCTTTTTTTTAAGTAGGTCATCGAGCCTAAACCCCTACCTCGTATCTAGGAGCGGAGCTAAGTGTATAGTAGGACGATCGTCTGACTCCATTTAATTTTGTCTAAAAGCTTGTTTTAAAAGTAGTTTAGGATCAATTGTTTCCTATACAATGACCTTAAGTTGACCCTACAAAAAGGCTATGCCGCTGCTCGTAGCCCAACTCAAATAGTCTATACTTTAAATTTTATGATTTATATTGTTCAAATGTTGTTTGGCTCACCGGAAGAATAACTTATAGCTTGTACACAGTATCAAACGTTTTTGCATCTTGAGCACACTAAGGAGTATCTACACGAATTATTCGAATAATATATAACTTCTTTATTTATCACGCCTAAAGAAGTGAGTGAGGAGTAAACAAAAGTTGTTATACAATCACAACACATAACAATTCACAACTGCAGCTGCAAATTGCAAAGTAACCTCGAACGTAGCCAACATCTTCTAGGACAACCCAAAAGAAGTGAATCTTCTATGTTAAGGACTCTTTAAGTGTTGTAACAACAACTAAATCTGTGTCCCCCTTGTTTGGATACCAAAATAATCTCTCATTGGACAATGCTTCAAAGATGTATCCCTTTCCAAAATAAGCAGCTTATCCCAAACTATTCCAACTTTTTTTGTTTTTCTGGTCAGTATGTATGGCTGTCCATAGGTTGAGGAACATGCCTTTACTTTGCACTAAAAGTGGAGCTATGCGTTGTTCAACCCCTACATCTCAAAGTGCACACCACACACACAAATGTGAAGATAGCAGCATCAATTAAAAAAAAAAAAAATAGGGATCAAATTTCGCAAATTCTGCAAAACATTGCAAGCACCTGTTTTTCAATAAGCTCCACATCCTGCAAACAAGAAATACTTTAGTATAGTGCCCTAACCGCGACTCCGTGAGATTGTGATTCAATATAATTCATATCAAATAATCAACTTTTGTGCATCATAAAAGAATACCTATAAGAAGTTTGACGTTCAAAAATTGGAAAAGGTGTATCTTGTTATAAAAGAAGAGTGTACGTTCACCCAATCCAATATAATCAACTGATATAGCTCAACCCACACCGCCAACACATTACATTTAGGCCTTTAGGAGTTCTGAAAATAGATGGCGCATCTACATTTTTTGCTCCCAAGTGTAAGATATAAGAAATTGCTAAAACTGTCCATTTCGGACGTTATCACAGATTCACAATCGTTGTCAGAGTTTGTAAAATTTACTATTCAACTACACACATTACTAAAAGAGGTTTTAAAAAAGCCTACAAGAAGCAAGAAAAGGAGCCCACCAGTAAGCTAAGAAAAGTGAAGAATGGAAGCCAATTCTCCTACCTTAGTTATAATGCTGAAATGATGATAGCAACAGGAGTCCTCGCTGGCTTGACCCTTAAAGTTGACAGCTTCATGCAGAAAGAGTATAAGTTAATTGGGGAAAATGGGCAGATGAATGTGCTTTAAGAAAACAACAATCATGTACTTGATAGCATGTTAAAACTAATGCAACACCCTAAAGAACCTACAAAAACTTACCCAGAATCCAGGGCTTAGATCTGAAAGATCTGCAACACAAAAGGTACTGCGGAACGCAACAAGGGGAGGACTTCTGGACCACTGAATTCATTATAGTTCATCATCTTAAAGGGGTCAAACACTTGGTCATAAGATTTGCATATGTAAATAATCAAAAGAAGCAAAAACGCATCATTACCAATAATGTTGAGCTTCAGAGAAAACAATTCAGGTTCATACCAAGAAATCATGACAGCAGCTTCTGTAGCTATATTTTAAGCAGGTTAATTACTGCATGATAGCAGAACGATGTTGGGAGCTTAAGGCAGAAGTCTAATTGTCTAAATCTGTCACTTTTTTCGCGAAAGATCATTAATCAAATTAACAAATCAATGCGCAGACTGGAATTATTTTCTCAAAGTATGGTCAGCAGGCTGCAGGCTTATTATCAAATGCATTCTCTAAAAGGCAGAAGCAAGAATACTGCCCCTAAAAGCCCCATATATGATATAAGATAAGATTATAGAAGGAAATCATTGCTCATGTAGTCCATCCAAGCTTTGCAAATTGATCAATCATAAATTTTGGCATAGAGGAATCTGCAAGGTGCTTTTCAACACTGCCCATGTGTCTTAAGTCATTTCTAGAACTAATGTTCATACCCCCTTGTCTATTGATAATGGTGACCCCCATTGTAACTTTCAAATATAAAACATGGATCAGTGGTTGGTAAGTCACCTTTTAAGGTATACATTGCATTGTCCCATCCTCTAACAATGCTTCAAAGTGTCAAATGACCTGTTAGCAACTTATCACAATTAAAAGTTATTTAAGAGCCAGAAAAGCATAAGATAATAGAACTAAGCATCAAGCACTAAGCAATTAAAAATGGGATCTTCCCCTCAAAATTTTCAGTATTATACTATCATGTGCAGTAGATGAATCTAAACAGTTCCTCACCTGAAAATCGAAGCATTATTTATTTTCAGCTAAGACTTAAGATGGACACCAAACAAAGTTATGATATTATAAGGTCTGGATGCCTCGACAAAGATTGTCAAGGACAGTTGATTTGGACTATCCAGCTCTTCTATGTCAAAGTGTCCAACATTTGGGGGGAACCGGGGAGCAATATAGCCAAGACTGTTTAAAACTAAAAGTGAGAAAGCACCCAGACACTGACATAGTAACGACAATAACAAATCCAGATCCATTTTGATGTATCAATCTTCTATGCAATTACAGCCAATCAAAAGCCACAAGAATCTGCACATAGATCACTTATCAGTTTATCACTATATCAATTTCAGAATGGGTTTGGCTTGTGGATATTATAATGCAGAGATGAAGAACTATGTATTATAATCAAGAGTCATATGAACTAAGTCAACTAACCAAGTTGCAGGGTACAGCTTATCTTACAACAGACCGGTATGCGCATTAGTTGTATTTCTTGGACTAAAAGACTAATATAACGAGGACAATCTACCAAGTTACCATATCAAAACCAAGATATTTCATTGCCAGACATAAGCTCATCCTGCAGGGGGCTGACAGTGACACTAAAAATGTTGATAAAATCACTCCATTTTGCACTGTTTGTGTGTGAATCTCGGGCTTCTCAGCCTCTATTTAGTGTGCAAATATCAGCTTCCCAGCCTGCAAAGAGAGTTAAAAAAATATCTATATAAATATCCTACTGGCAGATATCTATGTTACCATGTCAAATCTCTAAGGTAACCCCAGCTAACATATGCTTAACAAGATTGAGACATGAATGAAGTAGTAAAATGGAGGTGGTCAACCAAGAATCTAAATGCAACTAACAAGTCTGCATTTTGAATTGTCTTTAGCCACCTTTAAGATGTAAACAAAGCATGTCCAAATCACATAACTAAATGCTGCCAACTAAGTATACTAATTTTGTCATGGGCATTTCTTTTGGGTGTCTAAAGAACATATGAAAACAATGTGCACTAGATATATATGATATTAATTGTCACCTGCTAATCTCCAAGATTCAGGCCTATTTGATTTCCCCACTCCTGTTTCAGTTGAAGTCAGGAACCACCAGTAGCCAGCTCTTCGGAAGTGCCCAAAAGTTGCATAAAAACTGATCTGAAAGTAATAGAGCAACTGGATCCAGCTCTAAATCATGTCAGTCATTGTCCTTTCAGAGTTTCTTTTAAAAACGATCACAAATTAGATATCGAATCTAAACTCTGGACCATGTTCAAACAAATACAATGATAAATTATTAATCATACACCATTACACTAGTTAAAGTGGACTACAGAATTAATGTTACTTAAAAATCTATGTTCATACATCATACCATCACATACATCATTTCATTGACTATGGAAATGAAAATACAGAATCGCAAGGACAACTAAGAGATGTGTCATATCAAAGCTGCACACAATGACCTCCAGAAGTAAACTAAAACACCTTAACATCAAGCACATAACTGCTACTATAGTTGGAAATACCCTAAGACAGTTGACCTTCTTCTGACTCGTTAATTGCTTCCATGTTCTCTTCTTTGTAGACACCAAGCGGGGACCCATGTACTGAAAGAAGCATCTCCCCAGGTTTAGGCAATCTAAGGGTTTTGGGTGTCATCCCTATGGACAATCTCTGGCTAATATCAACTCCAGGAGTTTGAAGACCATCTGGCATCCCAAGCATCTGAGAATTAAGTGGCTCCTGGGACAAGTAGTTCCCAAACTGAAGATCATCAGCACCTAAAAAACTAGTTTTCGCAGCTTTGGCAGAAAATTGAAACCCACCATAAGATTGTCTAGCATCTGAACAGGAAGGATAAACCATGCTCATGCGATGAAGAAGTGAGGCATGAATATCCCTTCCATCAGTGTTATACATTGACCGATTCCCATCTTCATCTTTCCATTGTAAATCAAAATTTGCATCTTCACTGCTTCTAACTACAGAAACATTCGGTAGATTCTCCTTAAAAAACTGCAGGACAGGAACCCGTAGCTGTTCCTCATTAAAGTATGAGCGAATCAAGCGCAACCCAGTAAGCAGATGATCAATCTCCATGTCAGAAATAGCTTTTACTGCAGCTATCTGGCGTTCAACTTCGCGGTCTGTGGATGAATCTTCATTCTTCCCCGACTGGGGTTGCTTTGCATCAACCGCAGTTGCATTATCATGTAATACCAAAGGCTTCCTAACCGTCCTCTTATCCTTTCGTTTTCCCATTTAAAGAATGATATTACCACAGGCAAAAACCTACTGTTCAATACTAACTAACAAAATTGAAGCTTACATTATCCTGCCCTACACAGAAGTATAATGCTGCGCAGGACAATCAACGGAGCAAAGTTGATAAATTGTAGCAGCAAAGCAAAGCGAAGCGAAGCGAAGGCACTTGTAAAGGCAAGTAAGAGCACAGTGGCTAGCATGGGCAAATCCTGAAAACAACAAACATCAATTTGAGGCACAACTTAATCACCCAAATAAGAAAATCATTAGTTCAAATTTTGTCATTCATCATTTCAATTTTGATAATAATAATATAATTAGCTAATTATACTCCATATTTATCGATTCAGAATTACTAGTAACAATAAATAAAAGCAAACAAAATCAAACCCTATAATCAGACAAAAGGGACTCACACAAATCGAAACCAGGCAAATAAAAATTGGGGTACAAGAACAGATCAAAACCACCACCAAAAATCCATCGAAACACATCAACCACGACAAACAAGGGGACTCAATTCAAGAAATCAACACCAGAGAAAGCAGAAGAAGTTCAATTTAAAACCCTAACTTAAACGAAAAAGGAAAAGAAGATTGAGCTAACCTGTACCAAGCCGAAGAGAAGTTGCACTCAACAATGGTGGAACCTCGGTGGCAACTGGCAAGCGAAGAGAGGGAAATGAAATTTTGAAAATTTTGCCGACTCGGTATATTCACAATCACAACTCGTAGAGATAGTGAGGATGAGAGAGGAGAGAGAGAAAGAGAGACATTTGGGTTAATGGGCCTATTTTTGGGTTATTGGGTCACAGCTCAACATCAAATATGCTAAATAGTCTAAGACCCAACCCATTCCAAACCCGACCTAAAGCCTAAGCTCAAACAGCTAATTTGTACTATTGCAATGTACTCTCTCCATCCCGCCCACACGTTTCCAAACCGTTTCTGAAACGGAGTTTAAGGAGGGAGTGGCTGGTTAAATTTACCCATTTTATCCTTATCATTTGTAGATTGCAATACAAATTAGTTGTTTATCATCACGAAATATCATATCAGGCGTATCGTACTGGTAGTCTATAAAATGGTATTGACAAGTCAAAAGTTGGTACTGACGACCCAAAAACTAGTATCACTTTTCTTTTATCCAATACCACTCAAGTACTGTTTTTTTGCCTACACAATAGTACTACTTTTTATTTGAGCAGCAGTACCCACCTGATATATTAGGCGGTCCGATAAGAAACGGATCGATGTTATTATTCATCTGTACATATTGTAAATATTTTTTTGAAGCTGAATGTCCCACTGGCATTGAGATAGATCGAAGGTAAATGAAGAATTTGACAGTCAATATACAACAATGTACCAATGTGGTTTTCTAGTCTCTGAAACAAACATACAATTGACTTTGATGAACACCTAAAAAAAAAGGTGAATCTGACTGCTAAGTTTTGGTGTATGAAATTGTTATTTACAATGTGCAAAAAGGATTCACTACATTGAAATCTCTCAATCACAACTTATAGTTTCTTGTCCTTTGAATGTCAAATATCAAAGACCCCTATTTCCACCTGAACTTATAGTTGTGCTTGTGTATATACAATGATCAAGAACCTTTCACAGGCGCCTTCACAGCGAAAGACCAGCTAACCGGAGGGCCTTCATCAAAACACCGAATGGGAGCCCTCACCTCTCAGTTCCATCTCTTTGCATTCTTTGCTCCCTTTGACTTCGCTTTTGCCTGCTGAAATGCCTGCATTTTCTGTTTCTTCCGAGCCTCCTTCTCAGCCTGTTGAACAATACGTCAATCTCTGTTCATATCGATTCAACTCAAAATTTATCTATTATATCCATCATCACACCTACGGAACTTACTTTTGACATCTTGGATTTGGCCTTTGCCTTGGGATTCTTCTCCTCGAGCTCTGCCTCACGTTCCAGCTCTCTCTCTCTTGCATCGAGGTTCTTCTCTAAATAATACTGCATATTACATCAAAAATTTAGTTTCAGAAGTCTTACCAAACATCGGTACAAACACTAATGAATTACTATGATGTGAGGCCTTTTTTCCGGTAGGGGAATCCCTAATATGTCAATGCATTAAGAGTGACAAATATTTCAAGTCTGAACAACTGTTTGATTCTACAAGGTGAGACAATATAACACTACAAGTTGAAGATATCAGCACATCTTTTTACTTTTTTTTTTTTTTTTTTGTTTTAGAAGGAGACCGACCCATAGGCCATTACATCAAAGGGGAGAGGAAAGACCCATAAGCCCACAACACACGAATACCACCCTTAATCAAATAATTGAGGGCAATGAACCTCGAACACGTTAGTCAGTGTACTATCATTGAGAACTCATCTCATGTTCAGATATTAGCATTAATGCTAACACAATCTGTATGCCAGACTGCCAAAAACTAGCAACAGGTGGTCAAAGAACTGCTTCAACATAAAGGATATGTCCAAGTGATGGTTAGACCTATTCTATTTCCCCCCATTTCAACATTTCACATCTTAGAAAACAAAATCCAGAATGAAGTCCAAAGCACTGAGAAATGCAACAATCATTTTGCTATGGTTTTAGTAATATCATACCATTTACGATTACCCTAATCTATTTTTATTTTTTTCAACCCTAATGCCTCTCTACAATCTACACTCTATATTAGACACTTCAAGTTGTCCGCATTTGTGTGAAACTGTGCACATGAACAGGTCCTTGAAAAGAGGGAGGGTATGGAGCCATATTTCCTGTTCTCACTATTTATCACTATGCTAAGTAGGTAAATGCACTTGCTCAGATACTGAAATTCAAAAAACCACTAGTTTTTGATTTAAACATTGAAGCACTTCTTGAAAGGAGAAATAAGACCCCCTATTTTGTATTTTTCTTTTTTTTTTTCTGGGGGAGACAAGATGACAAAAAAATTGGCAACAAAAATGCCTTTTGATAAAAAGATCCAACTGCTGCTCTCTTGTTAAACATCTTTCATAGAACAACAAAATATCTAACCAAACAGGACCCAATTAAGTAAAACAACATAATCTATGAAAGAATATGAGGTGAAGGTGTAAAGCATGACTTACATTGTAGTCACCAACATAGTCTTGCAAGTATCCATTCTTAACCTCAATTACTCTATTGACTATCTGTTTTATAAAGTAACGGTCATGGGAAACAGTAATTACTGTACCCTCATATTCTTGAATTGCTTCCTGAAACGAGCATCAAATCAAAAGTAAGTACTGCTACAACAATCTGTCAGAATTATATCACATTTTCATGAAGAAGAAAAATGAAGCAGCGACCAACCTCAAGCATCTCCTTTGAAGGTATATCCAAATGATTTGTAGGTTCATCAAGAACCAGTAAAGTTGATGGTTTGACCATGAACTTGCAGAATGCCAAGCGTGCCTAAACAAGCAGAAAATCATTGTGATGAGCCTTTTAAAAAGACGTGAAGAATAGCTATAACAAGAGGGAGGTAGAGATGAATGACCTTCTCTCCACCACTCAAAAGGGACACCTTCCTATCCAGCATATCAGACTTAAAATTGCAACGTCCTAAAAGACCTTTTATGTCATCACTTCTCCAATCCTCCGCAGCTTCTTCTACTGTCTGGAGCACAGTTTTATCCAAGTCCAGTGCTTCAGCCTGAAAACCAATTAAATCAATCCCAGCATGTTTAAACATGGTTCATCAAGTTTATCTGATTAAATCAATCTTCGAGAACACAGGGGAAAACTTTTGAAAGTAGACAAAAACACCTGTGATGACTGCAATAATGACGTACCTGATTTTGCTCAAAGTAATTGGGGAGAACATTGTGCTCCCCAAGAATCACTTCACCACCTGTAGGTTTCTCCAAACCCATAATTAGTTTTAATAAAGTGCTTTTCCCACAGCCATTGGGTCCAATTATAGCAATTTTCTCCCCTCGTTGGATTGTAAGATTTGCCTTCTTGAATAGTACCTGGTATAAAAATAGCGCATGTGTTAGAGTCGGATATTTTGGCCATTAGTCGAAAACACCATTTCTTCTGCTCATACCAGGACAGGCAGTATAACTCACATTATCACCAAAGCTGAATTCCATATTGTTAATCGTTACAACAGACTTTCCGCTCATCCCACGCTCAGGGAACCTGATCTTCATTTGCTTCCTAATGAAAGGCTTCTCAACTTGTTCTTCATCTTGAAGCTTATCCAATTTCTGTCTCAACAAAAAAAAAAATAAATAAAAAAAAAAATAAAAAAGTGATACATATTACTTGAGGAATCAGGAACTGTGCACATAATATAAGATTTGAAATTTCTTACAACAGTTGTAAGGAGAAGCGTTAGCAACTGTAGCATCTACAGATACAATTACTTAGAAGCATGTTTGTCAATAAGAAAGTATTTAATGCACTTGGGGCCATGATTGCAAAAATAGTTTTTACCCTTTTTCAGTTCATTCATGTGAATAAAAACAAAGAAGTCTCCACTCATCAACTTTGAAAACAAATCAATGTTAATAAACAGGATTAGTCGAAACATAGAAATGTGAATCCAATTGAAGCACCACCAAGGTACATTCACAGACCAGAATTACTCAGCAAGTAGGATGTGGCTTTCTTGGTTACCATCATATTCTCTATTAAAATTTGAAAAAACTAATGTCACACATGTACCACAAGTATCAGCACCTTCATGCATTTACTCTATCAAAAGTGGTAAAGACTGCACCCAAAAGGGGGCAGGGTTACACGTTAACAACTTAACATCCATGTATTGGCTACTACAAGATCCCAGAAGCTATGGCTGATCATGTCAAATCCTAGTAACACCATCTAGATGGTATAAGATCTTCCATAGGTACCATCTAAAGTAAAGCTTAGTGCCATACTCACAAATACGGATGAATCACCATCATCATCAAATACAAGCTGGAAATCGAATTGTATATGACTGTACCTTTTCTGCACTCGATGCTCGGCCAGTACTTACTCCTAAACCAGCTCGGCTGATAATGTCCTTTGTCTGATCAATTTCCTTCTGTTGCTTCTCCCATGCAGCAAACTGAGCTTCAATCCAAGCTGCCTTTGCAATTATATAGTTGGAATAGTTTCCTTCAAATGTCCTAGACACGCCCATTTCTGTCTCCACAATTTTAGTACAGAGCTGATCAAGGAAGGCTCTGTCATGGGATATGATGACCATAGGCACATTGAGCTGGTTAAGATATCTTTCAAGCCACTCAATGGTGTCAAGATCAAGGTGATTAGTAGGCTCATCCAGGAGCAACAGATCCGGATCCTACAATGACACCAGCATATCAGTTGGAAAGTCACCAGAATTCACTACTACACCGCAATGAAAGGATATAGAAAACATAGATTGGATCATCGGTAACTATAAGTAGATATTCTACGGGTTCTTCTGAATATATACATCAAAGTAACTACCAAATGCTGGCACAGTTAGATGCTCCATTTAATTCCTCAACTAATTACTTCAAAAGAAACATAGTATTGGTTTTTGTTTCACACTGCAACACAAACTTGATTCCAAATATATTCCTCCCCATATAGAGCTCAATGTCTCATGCTAGATGTCACTCAATCACCTTATGGACACAATATTATGGAATGACTACAATTATAAGTAATTACAAAGCAGGGAAGTGAAACAAATACAGAAAGCCAACATTTCAGCATCAAGCATCAGCAAGACTGCATATTCCCAACATAACTTGAAAGCCAATTGAATTCACATCAAAAGCTTAACACTACATACCTGAAGCAAGATCTTTCCTAGGGACATCCTCATCTGCCACCCACCACTAAAGGATGCCACTAACCTATCGGAATCCTCGGTTGAAAAACCGAGCTCAGGCATTAATTTATTGATTTTCGCATCCACTCTATCCAAGTCCACAGCTTGTGCCCTCTTCTGGAGCAAATCAAACTCATCCAACAACCGCCCCATAAGCTCCAAATCATCAACAGAGCCCTCAATAGCCTTCTGCACCTTCTCTAACTTCGTCGCGACCTCCATCTCTTCCTTAAATGCATTCATAAACTCCTCCTTCACTGTTCTGCTCAACGAAACCTCGAATTCCTGGCTCAAGAACGATATCTTCATATTGCTCTTGGCCTTAATCACATTCCCAGAATCAGGCTCCTCCAAACCAGAAATAATCCTCAACTGGGTAGTTTTCCCTGCCCCATTAACCCCAACCAATCCCACTTTCTCACCCTTTTTCACTTCCCAACTCACATTTTTCAGCACAGTTACCCCCTTATAGCTCTTACTAATGTTTTCTAACCTAATCCCAGATGAAACACTTGAAGCCCCAGAATTATTTGATTGCTTATTTCCCCTCCTTTGTTCAAACCCATCAGCCGAATCCCTAGAAAACAGAGATTCAATCTCTTCCCTTGTCTGGGCACTTGTTTCAGAATCTGGGTCAGATGTTTCTACAGTTAGGGCAGATAATTTGGATGAAATTTGAGAGAGCTTAACCCTAGGACTTGAAAAAGAAGTGGGCTTTGATGAAATCAGAGAATTGTTACTAAAGGTTGAAGCTTTAATGGCCGAAAAGGTTGAAGGAAGAGGGGGTAAGAGAGAGAATTTGCGAGCTTCTAAGAGGGTTGAAGAACCTGGGATGAATGTTGAGCGAAGGTCTACACTGCAAAGCTTAGTAGCCATATCCATTGTTAGAAAAAGCAAAGAGATTGATAGAAGTTCTCTAAGAAAAACCTCTATAATCGAAGAAAAAACAGAGGAAACGTCAGCCCATTGAAGAGTGAATAACAGTGAAAATGGCGAATTGGATGGTGGTGATAAAAGGAAATGAAGTCTTTTGTTGTTTTTCTTCTTCTCTCTAATGCAATTTTTTGCAGGGCAGATAAATTTTCATCCTTTTTGCCAATTTATGAGAACCAGAAAGAAAAGGAAGAAATCGTAATCAATTTATCAATTTCGTGGAGATAATAGTCATTTGGCAGCATTTGGGCTCTGTTTTTGTGGCACACAATGGTACTAGACGAATCAAAGTAGCCCCACAACTTGGCTGATACGTGGTCGCCAAAGGCCCTCTATTGTGGTGTTGGATGCTTGCAAATTAACCGGTGAGGTCAAGTATATACTACTACTATAGGAGGAAAAGTGAGGTTCTTGACTTCTAACATTTCTTGTTCTTGTGATCATCGTAACACCGCTGGATTATGGATATCCTTGGTGTGAACCAAAAAAACATCGCTGGATTATGGTGTAAGGATACTTATGGGAGGATTGTGTGTTCATATCGGATACGTGTTAGATTCTTTATTTCTCATATCGTTTAAAGAATAATTTCACGTTCCTTCATATCGTGTATGTGTTCTTTGCAATATAGTTGTTGGGTAATGTCTAATGGTCACTATGAGCATGTATGTTAACATCCTGTTGAAGGATCATTCACAAGGTTGGCCTAATAGTAGGATTTTGGAACATATTTGTGAATTATCACGCATCGAGAAGTTTGTTACTAAATCTTTTCTTTTTGATCTCCTTCTTTAGGTCAAGATTGCTCCTTTTGTGGGTGCTTTCACAGCAAACAACAATCTCCGATGCTAATGAATACTTAGAGTGTCCTATTGCACTTAGCTTATCAATTTATCAATGTGTAAAGTTTGATACATCTGGACCTATATATTGTAAAAATTGATAAAATAAATTTCTTTTAATCTACTTTACCTTGTGAAATTAGGGTCCAAATTAAATCGAACTAAACCTATACAATTTGGACTTTTCTAGATTTGTATTGAGGTTTGACTTTCAATTCAGACTATACATGTACTCATTTGAATTCAAAATCCATCCTGATAATGATTTTCTCAAAAGTAGTTGTGTAAACAAAAAATTTCTAATGTAAGAAGAATGTCATAGGTGACATTATTTGCACAAGGGATTGCTATTTCCCTTTCACTCTTCAAGAAACTATAACTCAATTTTTGTGTTTCATAGCCCTTCAAATCCATCCATGACCTTTGTATGGTGACCTAGACCATAAATCGTAGTATCATATAAGCACAAATCAAAAGCCTTGTTTTATCATGAGGTATGAATACACAAACCTAACACAATTTCACACAATCCTCCGTTGTGGAATTTGAGATTCTAAAATAAGTCACTCACACTCTATTAAATTAGTCTTTGTTCTTAATTTCTTAGATATTGTGGCACCATAACAAATATTCTTATCCAATAAGTGATATATAGTGTTAAATATAGATATTTTTTATTTATTACAATAATTATGATGGGATTTTCCATTAAAAGTTTGTAATATAGAAAATGATGACTAAAAGGAATACGTTCAAGTCATTCAAAATGTTACAACATAATAGTTACATTTTGATAGTAGAAACAACTGATCTTAAAAAATGTGTTAAGTAAATTGGGGCATCATAAGATCTGAAAAAAACTGAACTGAACTAAACTGACTATGGAATTGCTAAGTCGAAATGAACCGAGTTGAGAGGGTTCTTTCAACTTCCAAGTATTTTATGTATTGAGGAGTAAATGAACTTTTGCAAGTGGCTTTCTAAACCTATGGGCTTTGGGCTATTTCAGGACAATAGTGGGCCTTATTGTTGAGGAGAGAGAGATTCCAAAAAGTCAAAGGTTACAGTTGAGTTGCTACTTGCTATGCTACCCAATGCCAGCTCCAAAGCAACACATAAAAACCGCAAGGGCAAACTCGAGTAAATAACCATCCTCGTCTAGGGGCAATTCAGTCATTTCACATGAAAATCTAAATCACAGAAAAATGAATGACACCGCGTTTGATAACGTCACCCCAAACGGGGTAAAAAAAGATAAGGCATTGTTTGGTTTCCATCTACTGCCCCCCAAATAATTAATTACATTTCCGTTTACCCACTGAACAAACGGAGAAACGGAAAAGGAAAAATAAAATGCAAAACCAAACATCGCCGTATAAAAATAACGGGGAACATTTCCCTCATGAAATTTTTTCGCAGGAACAAATTTTTTTTTCTGTTGGGTCCTCTCTTTGCCTTTGGTTAGCTTGCTTGCTATCTATCTCCTCTCAGGTACCCAATTTTCAATTTTCTCTCTCCTCAATGTCATATATAATCCCTTTTTCCCTCTCTAGAAAGCATTAAATTCCGGGATTTTTTTTAAAATTTTTTTGTTGCCCCCTTTGAGGGCCTTCTTGGTGGCTCAATTTGATTATGACCCATTTTTGAAAAGTTTAATTTTGTGTTTTTTTTTTTTTTTTTTGCCTTGTTATGTTGAGTTTGATTTCATGGGGTTTCTGGGTTGATTGATTTCTGATGTGGTTGGTGATTTTTGTGGTGTTTGGTTGAATCTCTCTTTCTGGGCAAGGTGAATTAGGATGGACTAGTGATGGGTTTGTTCATTTTTCTTATATTCTTTGCTGATTGAGCTTAGGATTGAAGCTGATTTGCATGCCCTTGTTTGTTTGATTTTTTCTTTTCTTGGATTTCCTTGGAGTATTTCGTGTTAATGAACGAGATTTGGTAGTTTCTTGTTTTATACTTTAATGTAGATTGATGAAGATGTTGAAATGATGATTAGTTTGAGGTGTTATTTGTTTAATTCTAAGAATTGGGTTGTGATGAACTAAGCTTACAAATGAAGCAAATGATTGATCCTGAGTGATCTATGGTTTACTTCTTTTCTCTGTGTTTGATTATAAGAATTTAGTATATCATGTGTTTTTGTGTTGCTGACTTGCTGGCAGTATTAGAGATCTCTTTCATTCCCCTGGCTGCTTGTGCTAATTGCAAATTTTGCTTATTGGGATTTCATGAGGAGAGTGATTTGTTTCTAATTTAGCTTACAATATGAATTAAGTGTGTGTTGAGGAACAACTAGTGAGATCTGCTTTTTTTGGGAATGAAAGAATACATGTATTAGCTGTATTTTTAATGGTACTATGGATTCTTAACTTTAGGTGGCTAACCTAATTGGTAAATTGCTAAAATCATCAATGTATAGTTAGCTTATATCCCATTCTTACTTCTTTGGTATATTGCTAGTAATATTAAGCAATTATGTGTATGATTTTTTTTCATGATAGGGTTTCGGATATGAGTATCGGGAATTTTCAAATTCATCCAGCTTGAGATGGAATTGCTGGATTCAGACTTATAATTACCTTGATTCAGTGTGATTGCATCTGGAGTGTATATCTTGTAATCTGCTTAAACATTTGAGAATTAGAATTGGGGGTCTTTTCTTGCCTTTGAGGACCAACAGATGGGGAGGGGAGGGAGGACTGGCTCGAAGCGCAGTAATAACCATGACTGGAAGAAAAGCATGGATTCCGAGGATTCAGACGAGGACTATGTGGCAGAAGCGGATGCAGATGAAATAGATGAACAATCTGATGAATTGGACTCCTTGGTTGGAGATGCTTCAGGAGATGAAAGTTGCTTTGAGGTGGAGGAGGAGGAAGAGGAGGAAGAAGAAGAAGACTGGAGAACGGTTGTAAAGCCAAGGGCTCGAAAGGGTTCTGCAAGATCTAGGAACAATGGGATAAGAAGGCCGAAGAAGAGAAGAAAAGTTACATGTGATGATGATGAAGACTCGGATGATGATGATGATGAGGAATTTACACCTGATGATATTGATTCGTTGGATGAGGATGAGGAGTTTCCACTGCCTAGGACAATGCCTAGGACAATGCCTAGGACATCGAAGAAAAGAGGGAGGACCACATCAAAGAGGAAAACTTCTGTGAAAACCCGGAGAAGAAAAAGTACAAAAGCTGTAAGGGAACCTCTTCGAAAGAAAAGTAAAAAGACTGGCAGCATGAGGAGGAAGGCAGAGTCTGATGATGATGGTGAAGATTTTAATGAGAAGGGTCCGACTCTGAGGTGTAGGAGCACAAAGAAACCTGTGCATAGAAAGAAAAGAGTGAGGGTTGGATCAGATTCAGATTTTTGCTCTGACCCATCTGACTATGAATTCACTATATCTGAAGAAGAACGTGAACAAATCAGAGAGGCAAATGAGATTTGTAGAACCTTGACGACAAACTTGAGAAGTGCAAGGAGTAATCAGGAAGATGAAGACCTTTATGAGACGAGAAAACCTCCTGTCAGGAAGGGTAAAGAGAAGGCAGAAGAGACAAAGAATGATACGGGGAAGCCTGTCTGTGGTATTTGTTTAACAGAAGAGGGAAAGAACACCATCCGTGGAACACTTAACTGTTGCAGCCATTATTTCTGTTTTGCTTGCATCATGGAGTGGTCGAAAGTGGAATCTCGTTGCCCTCTGTGCAAACAGAGGTTTGTCACGATCTGTAAGCTTTCCAGATGCGCCAAAGGGCTTGATCGAAAACATTCAGTGGTAGCAGTTCCTGAGCGTGATCAGGTACTCTTTGAAATCTCTGAGGACCCTTGAAGTACTTCAAAGTCTTCTTTTTCTTCTAGCATTTCATTTCATGAGATGTCATTCCCTATAAACATTTTGTATCAATTTCTCGTACCTCTTGTTTTATACATTTCTTGATTTTAGCTTTGTACTTTTTTTTTTTCTGCACACAGGTCTATCAACCTTCTGAAGAGGAACTTAGAGACTTTCTCAATCCTTATGAAAATGTTATTTGTACAGAGTGCCATCACGGTGGGGATGATGCCCTCATGTTACTATGCGATCTCTGTGACTCACCTGCCCACACGTATTGTGTTGGTCTTGGAAGGGAAGTCCCTGAAGGCAATTGGTATTGTGATGGTTGCAGACCGGCTGCTCTTGGTTCATCAAATTCCCAAGTGCAGGATCTCACTCCTAATTACGATGCTGCTTATAGAGCCTCCCCATATGAGAACATGGCAGAAATAGACCTTAATGTGACAATCCCAGAAACCCCGATTAGTCAAAACAATGGGTTCCTTCCATCTCCAAGGTACTCTGGAGGAAGTTTTCAAGCTCCTTCTCCAGTTTCTGGGACGGGGGCATCTACAGTATTTGGAAGACGAAGGATACACCGACAGATACAGGTTTTTCTTTCCAACCGATTGAGCCAAATACCTCCAAATGCGGAACTCAGTACATTGCGCTCTCTACTAGGTGGTGAAGTTAATTTAACACCCCAACAGAGTAGAACAGATGTAGGGACATCCCTCAACGCTCGACATGTAGATAGACCGCTTGAAATCCCTACTCATGATATGCAAAATAGAGATCTCTTTGTTGGAAGGCTGGGTCGCATGATGGGACAAGTAGGTCAAGCCTCAACATCTGCAGACGGCTCAGGTAACAGCCATAGACATTGGAATGGACTTGACGGAAATTGGGGTAGAAATCAGACTCACATATCAAGTAGTGAGCAACTTCGCCCGTGCACAGGTAGATCGAGCATTGGGCCTGTCATTGCTACACCTCCCTCACACAACAGGAACGAGGACCATGTTATTATAGTGAAACAACAAGTTGTCTCAATTGTGAACAGCCAACTGAAGAGCTTGTGCCGAGATATGGAGCTTGGTAAGTTAATTTCATGTTCTTTGCCTTGGTACATTCTAGCACATTTTTTCCGCCTTACATATGATTAGACCTGTCAAAAACTGACCTGACCCCGAAATTGGACCCGGTTCTAGGGTTATGACAAAGATTGTAAAACCTAAAAACTCGATTTGACCCATAACCCAACATTTCTGGGTCAGGGTTGACCATTTCTCAACCCAACCCGAAAACAACCCAACCTACCTGAAAGGACTGAACCCAAGCCCGACCCCTTTGACAAGTCTACATACGATTGTCTCTAGGATTCTGCATTGTCACCATCTTCACGCCTGGCAAATTATGTTATCTGTCAAAATCGGTTAGAAAGGTTGACACAATGGATTATGCATGTGAACTTGCTGATACGAATAAATTTCACTTGGTTTGCTGCAGAGTAAAGAAAGTTGTAATCAGGCATTGCGAGGGTCTCCCCCTCCCCACCAAGCCTCCACAACATACGAAAAAACTATGAGTCGAAGAGAAAATAGATCTAGAACTGGCTTGTTCCATTTTAATTGAATCGTGGTGAACTGAATGAATTGAATGGCAATGTGAGTGAAAAAGTAAGTTGTTGAACTGAAGTGAAGGAACTTAATGCAGTTAACTACAATGAAATGAACAGGGCTTAATCTCGCTGATGGTAACTGGAATCAAGGTCTAGTCTACACTGCAATTGCTAAGCTTGTACCATTGATTTGCAGTGATCTTACATGGTTCATGCAGTTTTTTGTTGTGGGTAGGAATGGTGGCCTATTTCTGAGAACTATCAACTGATGTGACCGACTTTTGTTGCAGGTCATGACGATTATGGAATAATTTCGAGGAAAGCCACAGACACCATTATGGTAGCATGTCGGTTAGAGCCTCCAAGACGCGACATTCATGAAGCATGCCTTCCGCATTGTCCACACATGGAGAGAATGCCCAATGTCGCAATCAGTCCAGTGAATAATTGTTGCTTAACTTGTTTCGAGGGTTATGTGAAAGAAGTTGTGAAGAGAATGATGGATATAACATTGGGGCTAGCACATAGGTTGCATTTTAGATAATGATCAGATGTTTAGGGCATATTTTTTGAACACTTGATTATAAATTTATTTTCAAAATTTATTTTGGCCTCTATTTTGCATTGATGAGAGTAGGATTCTCCTCGTCTTCAAAATGTAGGAACAATTGTTGACTAATTTAACATCAAGTTCGGTCTTTCCTCTGATAGGAAGGCTTCTGAAAGTTACTCTTGTCATTTGTTGTTGTTTTTCCAGCTTTGAACTACCATGGCACCCAATTTAAGTACCAATTCATCAAGTTCCTTGTCTGGTTAAACAAGGCCCAAACAGTAGTAGTTTATCAACCTTATCTACGCACCACTTTTGAGCAAACACCAGTCACTGTCTGGCACGACTAAGAGAGGACAATAGTCCAGGATTGTCTAGATCGAGAATGTATTAGACGATGCTTTTAATCACTAGCGATATGTTGAGTCCAATCGTAACCAGTTTGGTGATCTACTAATGTATTTTGGCAAAATGTAACCTCAAACAAAATTCTTTGTTATTTAACCACAACGATCGACTTTTGTATTGATCCACTACACCAAAAGGCATCAGTAGGCCGGGGAAAGGGGAATGGGCTCCAAGTGAGATGGTATGAACCGATTCGAGCACATCTTTACCAAGAAACAACTGATCATTTTTCACTTCAGGACATCTGCTTTTTCCTCAAACATAAGAAATGGGCAAAATGTGACCAAAAACATGCTAAAAGCATCAAACATATTACACATCCCTGTGGTTGCGGCCGAAAAGAATGAATTTTTTGGTAAAAATGAACCAACAGCCAATACCCCACTTCACCAGCCTGTTGATGATATACACCCCCCACCTGGGGTCACCATTATCACTTGAAAACAACAAAATTATAGAAATCCACTAGCAAGCGCAGTGGTTGTCTGACCTAGCAATCTTTACAGCAAGAAGGGGACAGAAAAGGAAAGAATGAGGGACAACATTGATGCACATCTCTCTCTACTAGTGTTATCGCCCGTAGGGGAGGGTGGCAATGAGGCAAATGCCAGTTTTCTTTATAACTCATCTTTAATTACTTAAAATAGTGAGAACTGTCGCAAAGATTACATCTTGTTTCAACATACAGCAGCTACATTCGACACAGCATCATAAATTACATTTATTCCTAATACATAGTATTATTCTACTCTTCCGTTCGATACATTTTTGCATATTCACTACAANCTGCTCAAATCCACGAGAAGATCTTCATAACGTGTCATCCAAAATGGTGGAGAACAGCAAGCTGTGGACAAATTCAGATCTCCTTGTTCTCTCCTCTTGGTCCTTGATTGACAAGGGAGCTGATTGAACGTTCCTGTTATCATCGAAGGATCAGATTTCATTCAAGCAACCTATTTGTGCGAGTGATACTAGAAGATCATAGTAGAGACAGCCAGGGACCACACTCAATGAGTTATGACCTAACTAATGACGAAATAGCAACATGCTTAATTCTTCAGTATCAACGCAAAAGCTTTCCTTCCAAACAATAAACACAATATAAATGAAACGAACCAGGGCATGCTTAATTTCTTCAATTCATTTGCAGTAGCACGATATTTTGCTTTCATATTCAAAATCCCACAACCTCATCCTAAAATCTGGTCTTGCTTTCCACTTTCCTGTGAAAGTAGAATTTTATTCATAGCTTCATTAAGTACCCTCCTAAATTAGTCACATATAACGTCCCAGAAGACTCTTCTATTTTCCTCAACAAATTCATAGAAAATGCGATTAGACATGAGACATATATTTCAATACCAAGGGATAATCGATTTAAAAGGTTCATTAAATTGTTTCAATTGGGGACACACTGTCAGGCCAACTTTGGACACTGTCAACAAATGTAATAGCTTAGGGAGAATAGAGTGGCACCAGATTAAATTTAACTCCAGTATTCCATGTTCAGTCCAAACAATCTACAAAGAGTTCATAGAACAATTCCTCCATTCAAATGTATGCTGACATGTACCAAAAAATTCAGATCTTTCCATGCCTGGGCACTCACATGCTCTCCTACTTTGGCCCTGAAGTGGCTCACAAGTAGGACACTTATCTTAGACATCTTAGTTGGGAGGGTCATAGCAAGGTTATTTCCAGATTTTTAATACTCAAGTCACTTGGCTGGATACTCTCATGTTTGATGCTATAATACATCGAAAATCATAGATAAGGGATGGCAAGGAACTTGCAGAGCCAGAAATATGCTAAGCTTAATCATATTATGAATATTGAACCATGGACATGACTAAAATATCTTGCAAAACTAAATGCATATGCTGTTTCAAAATGAGCAGATTACCAACCAGCTGGCTCATAAACCAAATTTTGTAATCATGGTCCCGGGAAGCAATTACAACTTCAAATTGATAGACCATTACTAGAATGCAAATGACCGAACCACACACCTAACTCAAATTTTTCTTTTATTTTTGCTCGTCCACATGTAGTCCAATTGAAATAATTGGCAATTGTCTTTTTCTTGCAGTACTCAAGCATCACCATGTATTTCAAGAGCCATAACTGCAAATGAAAATGGAAACAAGAAAGATGAGTATGCCTACCTGTCTTGTATACTCTCCTCTTTGCCTTTCTTTACAAAGCTTGTATCAGCTGATGACTGAGACTGAGAATTCACAATATCATCAGCCATGGGCAATATAAAAGAGGACAACAAGGGGTCAGGTGCTGCATTGGATGATGATACTACACAAGAAGAGCCCCCAAAGAGGGACTGCAAATTTCCTTCCCGCAGCTCTTTTCTCAACAATGAGAGCGTGGAATGTGATCCGCCTTTACGCAATTTCCTCTTGCGCTGCACGTAAACTAAGGTCAAGGAATTCAAAATCATAGTGTATCCTCCACATTTACACAAGTGAACTGCCCCACCCTTTATTCCAACAGGACAAGGCAATGAATAAAATTTATAAGTTTGAAGCATGAAACACATCAAAATTGATCTTTTTTCAAAGATGAAACATAATTTATGATGTAAAATATCCAAGAAAGAAGAAGTCAAAAAGCTACTCCAGTGAAGTGTTACTGACACCAAAAGATCATGTTACTGAGGTGACCAATGTCTTAGAATATACATAAGAAAAGCTTCTCATAAATGCAATTAACGGGATAGACCAGAGCATGTGCTCCACTTGATGGAGACGAATGGACCTTTCAGTTCAGATTAAGCACAAATTTTTCTTCAAACAGTGGACAGCATACAAATAATCCCCTTTTCAACAATTAATTAGACAATACCAAAAAGGATATCTTAAAAATATTCCCATGTTGCAATGTGATGTGTGCAACCATATCGACCCCCACCCGAATAGCACAAACTGGGCATACCTGCAGATCAACAATGCAACACAGTTAGTAAGGATAATATAAAATCAAGAACTCAAGCACCCAGTAGTGTCTAGACCCAAACTCTCAAACACCAAGAACAAAGGGCAGAATTCAGCAAAATTTGTGGTAAATTTCACTGAAAATGCCTGAAGCTTCATCTCTCAATGATGGTGTAACACCCCGACCCCTCACATGGGTCAGCTGGTGCTACCAAGATCCGCTTTTCTGGTTGAGGACTGACCCCACAGACCACCACAAATCTTTACAGCATGCTTTGTCCTCACTCGCATGCTCCTGAGAAACTTCCCAGCAGGTCAC